>JAIFKG010001252.1:0-14571 GCA_020351975.1 Phyllosticta ampelicida | reverse complement strand
GGGCAATGGGGTGGGTGGTGTTGACAGGAAACAGATCACCAAAACCAACGGGAGAACTGTGGGAGTGACTCGGCAAGAGGCTGCAGAGAGAGTCAACAAGGAGGATGGAATTTGGACGCAGGATGTGGAGACTGCGGAAGGCCGTAGTGTCGTGGGTTGTTCTATCTAGTCATCTGGTGGCACAGACGGCCGACGAGCAGGCGCGGTGAAGCCTGCTCCATTCACAGTTCCTGCTCGCATTCTTAATCACAACCATTGACCGTATCTGCGAAAGGCCGTTAGTGTTATCCGCGCAGTCCCGACGTTCAGCTTAAGATTCGTGGAAGAAAATCATGTCCGAGGTGCTTTGTCCACAACAACCAACCTCAGGCTCCGCGGCGATCAAGACCCGTTCCTGAATGCCGCCCCATAGCGTTCCCCGCTCCGCTCCGTCTCCGCCTTCCGCAAGCGCTACGAACGGTCCGTTTGGCGTATTTGCTCCACAGCTGCCAGATCGATCGATTGATTATTGCTTTACGTCCTGGTGGAGTCGAAGACTGCCACAGCTGCCAGAGTAGGAAAGCAGGGAGGGTGAGGGACAGCGAGTGCTTTCGAATTGAGTATTTCGGTTGCTGGTTTTCATTTTCTCTGCCAAGACCGATGGTTGACGTGAGAGTCTGTGATATCCAAGGGCTAGACATAGCAGCAGAGAAGGCTTTGTTCAAGATACCTCGGCCCTACGCCAGTTGATTTTCGGCCTTGGGCTCGAAGACGAAGCTGTCACACATCGACGGCGTTCGCTACATCCAGCACATCCTGCATGTCCCTCTGACTTCTGATAAGAACGTGCCAAGACGACCACCAAGCATGCATGTTTTGATTTCTGCACGGCGTTAGCATCACCCACGTACGTCCATCAAGACCTCACCTCGCCACACCCAGGCAGCAAACAGACCCGACGCTCCGGGCCCCACCACAGCCCGGTGCCCAGTTAACGAATAGACATACATGGGGCCAAGCCTGGCAGTAGCCAGCATCAGCAAACCTGCACGTACGATCGCGCCCATACCGCCATCCACCCACCGCTGTGCCGCCGCTGCTGCACCGCCGGGCCGGGTTTCTGGCCAATCAGCGCCCGCCGAATTGCGCCGGCGCTCTACTGTTGAACGTCGCCGGGACTTCTGCGGCGCGTTTGTCGGAGCGAGGTAACGGCAGAGGCGGCAGCTAGGTACCATGGGGGCATTAAGGACTAGGTTGTTGAATGAGAAGCGTGGGGTCGCCGTGGTAGGGCAATGAGGTTCTGTTAGGGACGAACGCAATCAGGCGGCCACGGGAAGGGACTGGCGAGATTTATACAGCTTCTTGGCGCAACGGTACAACTGTATCTGCCTAGCATTACCCTCCCCACTACCTTGAATTCCCATAAACACTCTGAAAAAGGGCGTCGTAGATGCAAGTTGCATACTTACCAGGGCAGACAGGGACGGGATAGGTGCGGATGCGGCGGCCAAAAATAGCTGTTGCGCTGGCCCGAGGGGAGGCTTCTACCTGGCTGGCTGGGTGCCCATGGATAGTAAGATATTCCCGCCTTTGCTATTAGTTTTCGACCGTGTTGTCCAACATGTTCTGGAGCATGCGTGTCGAAATGTAAGGTGTGTTCGGCCTGAATAAATCTGCCGGCGCCGAAGTGCAGAAAGAATCGTGAAGAATAGAAGCGGCTCCATCACGACCTCTTCCAGCTTGGCTTCGTTTGCCATCTGCGTTCTCCCATGTAAGCCGTCAGCGTCTCACAGCCAACCAACGGCCACACCCACTCTCCCCGCATAGATGCTGCATGCACAGCTCGCCCTGCCCCCTCCTCCATTCCCCCACATCTACAATCAGGTGAATCGATAAAGCCACCCGGCGCATCACTGTCGCCAACCTACCCAAACCCAAACCTCAGCACCCCTGATCCACGCACCCGCCGTAGTGGTACGGGCGACGGCAAGTCCCCACACCAGCACCCAGCCCTACCCCCTAAGCCCTCCCAACCATGTACGTATGCCCTCTGCCCTCCTCACTTCCCTGCCCTCGGCTCAACCAGACGACGGACAGGCATGTAGGCACTTACCAACCGGCACACAGCTGACCACCGAACCGCACCAACCCGAGCCAACGCACCCGCAATACCCATGCCTGCCCCCGGCGCGGTAGCCGGGCTAAGTCCACCTTCGAACGTCGGGACTTGTTGGAAGGGCCGAATGTCACGGTGCTTCTTGTTTCGGCGCTGCTGCGTCTGACCTGGGTCTGAGGTGTGCGCTTGTGCCGAGGTGGCGAGCGTCGTTCTGGGTTTTCTTTTTTTTTTTTTTCTCCTTTGTTTTCCACTCGCGCTTCCCCCTGCCCGCATGAGCCCTGTTGGTGCGCCAGGCCTTGTTGTTGTTGTTGTTGGTGGTGGTGTGCATTGGGAGAAGGATCATGCAGGTGATGTTTTCGATGATCCATCGTGGTTGCCGATTCATGGCTACATGGGCTATTTGGTTGGCTTGTATTCTTGACTTTTTTCTACCCAATTACATATCGCCCAACTCGAGCTAGCTACCTCCCACGCCTGATGCCACAGTGCCGTGTGTGGACAAGGCGATATTCCGTGAGACATGGGTCGTCCTCATGCAGGCGCCAGAATCAAGACGTACTCTCTTTCGCTTTGCCCGAATTTGATCATGTCCTGCGCCATCACCTCAACAAAACGCGTCGCCTCAATCCTTTTCCCATTCAAAAAAGTGCCGTTGCTGCTCTCAAGATCTATGAGGTACGGCCGCACTTTGCTCTTCTTGTCGCCACACTCGTTGGTCCGTGTCGTGTACCGAAACTGTAGTGCTGCGTGCTGCTTGCTTGTACTCGGATGCTCGACCAGCAAGTCTGCCACCGCGGGCTCTCGTCCTATGAGCCAGCAGCTGCGACTCCCCAACGCCACAGCGTGCAGGAGGTCCTTGCCCTTGAAGATGTAGAGTCGCCAGTCGTCGCGTGGCGGGGGCTTGCGCGCATCAGGCGGCTCGTTGTACTTGAGAACGACGTTTGTGCCGGCGACGGTGTTGGTCTCGCGCGCAAGCAGGCCGGTCTGGCCGAAGTTTGGCTTCTCCTTCTCTACAGGCTTGTCGACTGGGCCACTTGCACCTCCGGAGAAGACGTCTTCTTGGGATGGCAACGGTTTTGTAGAGCGTTTGCTGCGCGGAGGCGGAGATGCACTGACCGAGGGCTTGCGGCGCTTGGGCGAGTGCGAGCGCGAACGGCCTCTTCCGCCGCGACGTGGGGAGCGGGGTGAAGCCGAACGTTCACTTCTCCTGTCCTTGCGATGCGACCGTGTCGGACTGCCCGAGCGCTTCCTGTGGCGTCGTCTCTTGTGGTGTCTTTCGCGGGATGCGCTCCTGCTTCGATTGCGCTCGTCGCGGGATCTGCTCAGGCTCCTGTTCCTCCTTGAATCTTCTCTGCTCTCATCCCTCGTGTGTCTGCGCCGTCGCTCCTCGTCACGCCCATCTCCCGACTCGTCTCGATGATGCCTCCTCGTGCGCTTGGCTCTGCAGTCCTCTGGGCTTTGCGAATACCGTTTTCGGCGGCGTTCTCTGCCATGGTCGTCTAAATCCCATGCCCCGCCACGGTGGCGAACCCTTTCTTCCGACGGCGACCGTCCGTGTTCACGTCGTGGCGGTAGGCGTGGCGGAGGTGACGTTGACGCTGAATCTGTTGCCATGGAGTTGGGAGGAAATCCGTCGACGGCGGGCACAGGTGACCGGGCAGCGGATGGGTAGCGCAGCTCAAACAGCACAGACAGCCAAGAATAACCTAGTAGCCGCGAACGTTGGCGTGAATGAGGTTGTTGTGTAGGCCTGAGATTGCAGTGAGTAGCCGGGAAGAGGGTCGAACAACGGCGCGTCCGCCAAGCGAGCGACGTCAGTTGCCGCGGCGAGAGGGCCTGCCCGCTCCACCAACCCCCGACTCTTGCACCACCACTCGCATCCTGTTTACGTTGGCGGGTAAGTCGCCTGCTGTTGACATCACCAGCAGCTCTCGAAACTTGTACTACGACACGATGCAGACCATGTCGTCAAAATTGGCGTGTCCTCCCTCCCGTTTCATCGTCGATGGTGGAGCCTCCCTTGCAGGCGTCGCAGGTGGCACACTCTGTGCAGCCTTTTCTCTCCTCTTAGCCGTCAACTCTTGAATACTTTTCTAAGCGCTAGAAATGCGTGCATGTGTGTAGCATACATACGTTGATTGCGTCAAGTTCCTTGATGGGACTCACATTCCTTCATCTCTTTCCTTTTAGATTGTGTGAGCCCAACTTCTGCTCTTCACCTTGGCATTTCTTCCTCTAGTCTCATTGTGCAGCCTTTTCCTTGTAAATTCGCATCTCTACCTACCATGACGCTCTCGTCATGCCGAAAAAGATATTCCCTTGGACAACAAAAGAGCGTAGGAACGCCGTCAGATCCTACCGAGTCGATGGCTTGATGCCAGTGGCCATGTACGAGCCGCACTCTGACCGAGCAAGAGTAATTTGTAAACGAAAGGTAAGCAGATCCAGAACGCGCGTCAGATCACAGAGAGGAGCCTGCTTCTAGCTTGGGAGTCCCGTGGAGAGCCGTCGTTAGGTGCGCAACGAGCGTTTTGAGGACGGCTCCATATTCTGAAACCACCGGACGCGGGAGCATGTCATCTCTCGTTGACAACACCACATAGAAGAGCCACCGGCCAAAGACTCATAACATTACTATCCCTTCACCGCCAACTTCGTTCGCAGCATGTTTCGCTCCTCCCTCGGTGCTGCACGATGCTGCGCTGACCTCCGTCTCGCCCGACTCACACCTCTTCGTCGCCGCCGCCACTGACATGTTACGCTCTCCCGCCCTCAACAATGTCGATTCGCCGAAATCCGTCCGGACTCTTGCCCCGACCCTGTATCGCGCAAACACTACGCCGTCGCTTCCTGGCATCGCAGAGCTGCCCGGTTCTCTGCTGCAGGAAAACCAAGGCTTTCCGGGCGACGGCGACTTCCAGGATGAAAATCGACCGGTTGTAAGAGAAAGTGCAGGGAGTCCACGTCTTGAAGGCCAAGAAACGAATTTGGCAACACCGCTAGCCGCGTCGTGCAAACGAGGCCTGACTGTAAACACGGGCGCTCTCCACACCGACGTAATGAGCCCCGGTCTGAGTACCAGCGGAACCCAAGCGTCCAAAATGTCTCGTCGGAGTGGAGACTCCAGGTCCACCAGTTACCGGAGCAGCGACTTCATGGGTCGGAGGGGCATCCATAGCGACAACAGCTCCATGTTTTTCATGCCCTTGACAGAAATAACAGAAGGATCAAGTGTTTATGGAGGGTCAGAAGGGTGCAGCAGCCCTTCCAAAGTAAGCAGCCACACATCGCCAATCACGTGCTTCGCAATGGAGACCTCCGTCGAGATTTGTTCCTCCTTCAAAGTCAAGCTGACAGCGACGGTGCAGACTTCTAATGACCCTGACGCGCCCGCCTCCGAAAATCTGCAGGAGACTCTCCTTGCAAGAAACAAGACTATCTTTAACCTCAGGTCGCAGTTTGTGAATTTGCGCAAATCTCACAAGGCACACATTCGGACTTTGGTCGATGCCCACACCAAGGACATTGATGCTATGAAAAGTTACATTGATTTCTTAGAGAGTTCAAGAGAAAAGTGTAAGACTTTACCTAGGATTGTCATCGGAAGCCTCTGACAAATCTAGCAGCACCGGATCAGGACCAACATGGAGACGAAAGCGCATTATCCAAGTCGGTGTCCGTGGACCCACCTCAATTACCTCCTTTCAGCGCCCCGGAATCGGGTTCTCAAACTCGGTCAAAAGATGATGACACGAAAATGGGCGATGGTCGAGATTCCGCCGAGTCCAGCAAAGACTTTGAGGAGCTGGCGAAAGTTAAAAAGTCGCTGTACCACGCAAATTGCCAGATTCAAGCTATGAAAGAGCAAATGGAAGACCTGGTTGCGAAAAAGGATTCGTACAAAGAGCGAGCCGTGGACTTTGAAGTGAGAGTGCGGAACAACGCCGAGATCATCGTGGACCTGCGCGATATCGAGTACAAGCTGGAGACTGAAAACCGAAAGCTGCAAGACAAGGTCAAGAAGCACAAAGAGCAGATGGAAACCGTACGATCACAGAATCAAGAACACATCAAGAACCTCGTTCAGGAAAACGAATCCGCCAAGCACTACGCAGAACTGCTGTCAGATCAATTAAACAGTCGAAAGGGGCCAAATGATACCAAGACTACCGTCGCCGAATTGCTCACTATGGTCGAAAGTCTCAACAAAGCGCTCCGAGAGAAGAACACCCGCATCCAGGAGCTCGAACGCCAGAACCGCGCTCTGCAGATGGATCACGACGAAATGGAGCACAAGCATTCTGCTTACGTTGCGAGGCACGACGAGGCGCTTTCTCGTGAGGCAAAGAAGAGACGCAAGATGATTGAAAAAGTCAAGGAAGCAGAAACGCAAATCACAGGCCTCAAGACTCTTGTCGAGGAGCAAGGCAAGGAGCTTAAATCTGTGCAAACAGAATACGAGCGCCTACGCAAGCTTCTGCACGCAGAACTGCGAAACCAGGCTAAGGAGGCTATCTCACGAGGCCTCGTCGCCAGTAATCCGTCAAATAACGACGAATACTTTGATCTTATTCTGAAGGATACTCGGAAGCGCGTGCAAGACTTGATTGCTCAAGAGGCGGGACAAAAGCCATGGGAGCCAGCCTTCAATCCGTATGAACGCGTCGAGCAACTGGAAAAGGAAATCGAGTTTCACGTTCGAGACCTCATTCACTTCAAGAGAGAGGCACGGGGTTTCAAAAAGGACGTCAAGCGCGCAAACAGCAAAATTTCTGACCTCAGCGCTAGTCTCATGGCAGTCTCGGCGGAACCGTCTCCAGCATCGGCCATGTCAGCACCAACCCAACAACTTATCCACAGGGACACTCGTGAGCGACGTCCAAATGGCCTTGGCATCATGGGCCCCTCCAAATCCGCCGATTCGCCAGAGGTTTTCCGATTTCCAGCTTCCGCTCAGACTATTTATGCGAGTTCAACGATGCGTGGTGTTCCGCATTCTGCGCCGCTGCCACCCCTCCCACCCACACCCTCGGCCTCCAATCTAGGTGTAACAAATGCGATTAACCGCTCGCAGAGCAACAGGCAACTGCGGGGCGAAATTCCAGTCCAATACATTCCGGCCCCTGCGCCTCCTCCAGCGGGTCTGCCACCGAAGCCGCCGAAGCTCCATCGTCCAGACTCGGAGACGCTGCCAGCCCCTTTTCTACAGCCGATTCCCAAGAAGAGACGACAAGCAAATAGACATAAACCGCCAGCCTTGTCCATTACCGCCCCGCCGCTATCCGAATCGGAAGCTACAAGAACGACGACGACGCCGTCGCCGTCCACATACTCGGTTCGTACTGAGCAACAAAAGCCAACTCCACCGCTCCTCTCGGCCACTTTAGCTCCCCCGAGGTCACCAAATGGACAATCGCATAAAAGGTCACACTCTGAGCGCTCCTTCGGCCTTTTGTCTCCATCGAGCTCGCAGCCCGCGCCGCCATACACCTCCCTTGCGGCTTCACCGGACAAACCAAATGCCTCGCCAAGTCCCTCCAATGTTACCATAATACCATGCCCACCTCCGCCTCCCCCAAAGAAGAAAATAATTCATGCCCCAATGTCTCTCTACTTTACGGCTCCCGCCCACATGTCGACTCTCGAGACGATCCGGTCAGACTCGACCCTCGACGGCATGTCCCTGTTCGAACATAACGGTGACGAAGACGACGACGACCAGCCTTTGCTCAAGCCCGCTAGCCTGTCCAGCCCAATCATAACCCAGCGCAGCATGACCGCCAGTATTATATCCGGATCTGACGATGGGCCCTCGGGCAGCATGATCGGCGTCGCGCTAGGCGGCGAAGAGCATGCCCGTTACGAAAAGGCACCACGGGACGAGCGGCGCCACGGATTGCTAGCCGTAAATAGGGATCAGCACGCGTTCGAGAGCGCGCGGGAGAGCTATGCCCGCGAGAGCTGGGCGCGAGAGGCCGTCGAGGCGCTCATGGCCGACGTCTTGGCGCGTGTCGAGGAAAACGACCGCATTGAGCGCCAGAAGAGTCAGCGTAGCCAGAGGGGTCGCGCTGTTGAAGCCGGTCCTGGCTCGAATCAACGAGACCCCAGGGACAAGTCGTTGCCAAGCGATCCGGATGAAGATGACGGCATTAGCAGGACGCTGCGCCGCTTGGGCCGCCGTCGCGGTATTGACGTTGAGGGCTTGCTCAGTCGTTACAGCAGAAAGGGCGTCGTTACGCAAGGTAAAGGTGAGGTGACGCGCTTTTAGACGGCAGGCTTTTGTTGAGCTGAGTCGTGGTCGACATATCTCCAATTTTCTTTTCATATTTTTCCGCGCATACATCGACATCTCTCCGCAACGCACCTGCATATTCCGTGCGCAAGCAAGCAAGACAGCAAGCATTTGATACCACCATTGGCTTTCGTTACTATACCACTAACTGCTATCATTTCATTGTCAATCCTTCCATCTATTAGTCCGTTTCTCTCAAATTTCCTTACCTTACAATCGTTGCATTTTGCGGGGTAGAGCGTCTTTTGCATACTACACACGATGCTGAACACATCCATGACTAGCGCGGACGGAGAACCTCAAAGATCTGAGCTAAGCAGAGCTGGGTCTCGCTCGACGACTGATGCATGAGAGCCGGCCGCTGCGCAGAATGAGCCGACGAGATGTGAAGAGGAAAGATATGGAAACTTGCATCTGGCATCGCAATCATCTTTGGGCGTTTCATTGCATGTGGAGGCATCCACATGAAGCATACTTAGATACATCATATCTCCTATTGTATTATTGCTAATGTATATCAAATATTTTCTGTGGGAGACTCCCACATCTTTTCACTCATTCGTTTCCTTGGCCGGACTTTGGGACTTACGCAGTCCTCGTTTCATTCGCACACGAGAAGAGCTGAGAGAAGAGAAGAGAAGCTTGGCATAAGGCAGTTCAAGCCGTATGCACCGAACTCGCCTGGAAAATGAAATATTATTTGTCCGGGGAAAGTCGCCTGTCTCCCTATTCGGTCCTTTTCTCGTTCAGTCATTTCGTTTTTGCGAATCTCTTGTGTGAGCAAAGAAAGAGCTTATAGGATAGGAGGAAGAAAAACTTGACGCGATGAGCAATCCTGTTATCTTGACCACCTTGCCAGGAAAGCGTCTGATTTTGGAACGAGCAGACAGCTCGTGACGACGACACATCTCTGAAGGAAGAATCCTGATTTCAATCGGGTATATGATTGCTGCGGAATCGTGGATCGGTCTTTTCCCAGTTCAATTCGCTCGCCCTGTTTCACTACAGAGGCAAATGCGATCGCAATCCGAGGGTATGCATGGTTGTACAACTCCTTGAGCGCAGACCTGCGCTCCATATGGATATGCTGAGATCACAGTCGTCGGGTAGGTCAGCTCTGCATCTGCAAGTATGGGGTCATTAATCAATGGGGGCTATGAAATCAGCGAAGAGAGCCCTTGTTCTCTTCGCTCTATCGGGTACGTCTGACGAAACTCCGGCTCGCGGCCTGCAATTACATGTGCGGCTGTTGCCCTTCCGAGCGGCTTCCTTTTTGATTGGTAACTGTCCACTAGGTCCGAAAATGCTGCACGGACTACCTTAAAAGGCCATTCACTCCAGTCCTCTCGACACGCCAGTTCCCAATCCTAGAGGAAATATCTCGAACAATGTCAATGTCGTCTGAACTACTCGCTCCAGTTCTCTCAGACCACCATTTCGCCTGCAGTGATGCTTGATGTTTTGCTTTGAGAGCAATTTCATTTCACTCCGCCAGCGTGAATCGTGGGTATATCCGCATCCAAACATTGGAAACCATGGGCTGATCAGTTCTAGCCAATGCGCGGAGTGCTTCGTGTCTACCGGACGGAAATTCAACTGCGTCGTCCCTCGAAGCCATCGTTGCCTTGCTGAGCGTGGCTCTCGCCATCTTCGTCCCGCTGCTCGGCTTCAATTCTCGAGCAAAAACTCGTATTCCCAAGTTCTTTGAGAGGCCCGCAAGCAGGGATTGTTTGAACGGAGACCACTGGAGACTCTTCGATCGTCCCTTCCATCGCTGTGTACAGCGACTGCGACGTTCCCCTCTCTTCACATCCGTCGTGACGCAGCGTATACACTGCACGATCCTGACGGCCTAGGATTTCCTTTTCATTCACCTTGTTTTGCTCTTATGATTGATTTTCGTTCGGCTAGCTGGTCACTTGCAGCCGGGAATGGCATCGAGCCAAGCGCCACGCGGCACATCAATTGTCCCGGTTGCGACGGAGGAGATGATGTGCCATGCATCAAGCCCACCCAGATGTTCTGCAACGTACCGGTCAGCTATGATGGTCGCCGGCTTGAGCAGCGCAACAGACGCTTCTTCGAGTCAATAACCCGTTACCGGCTGCCCAAAGATGCAGTGCTGCCGTCAGTTTACAACGTTAGTAGTGTTGTTTGTAGAAGCCGAGGCATGTTCTTCGCAAGTCCCCTTCCCTTGCCGGAACGTAAATGGAGCAGCGCACGAAGACAACGCGGAAAAAAAAAGAAAAGAAAAAAAAAAGGCCTGGCCACCCTTGCTCGAGACAGATCTCGCAAACGTTGCTTGGTGCTTAGTTTGTGCTGAAAAATATGGAGATGATTCAAATCTCTCATCCATCGTACGTCGGCTGGGTGCATTTTCCACTTCATGCCATGCCGTCATGCCATCTTGCCCTTTTCCAGTTTACCAACCCTCAAACCAAACCCAAACCCAAACCCAAGTCCACCAATCCAATCCGTAAGGTTTCGGCCGTGAATCGTCACGTATATATACGTACGTAAGAAGGTCCCTCATCCCATCCCCGTCTATCGGGTGTTGACACGGACGAAAAAAGACAAATGAGAGAGACTAGACATTAGACGTCCCGCTCCTCCTCCCTCCTCTCCCATCGTCAGAGCAACGCCATATTCGAGCAATGCCACCCCAGCACATCCTCGGGCTCCTTAGCACCCTCCCCCCTCACACTGCGCACCATGGCGCGATACTCATCCGCAGTCGGCAGCCGTCTCCGATCGACCCCCTTCATCCGATACTTGATGGCCGCAAACACCTCGGTCGCGCCCGCGCGCTCAATCTCCATCTGCGCGCGCTCGCGCTCGCGGTAGACCGTCTTGAGCGCCGCGAAACCGTCCTCGGCGCGGATGCCAGCGGCCGCGTTTTTCGAGTCCGTCGAAGAGTTGGAGCCGTGGGGACCGCGACGCCGCCGGGCGGCGTTGAGGCGGCGGGCGTACGCGCTGGGCTGCGTCGGGTCGAATTTGGTGTCGGGACGGTGCACCCAGTAGTAGCGCCACCAAAAGGAGGCGCCGGCGCGCAGGACGAACCAGTTGGCCCACGAGTTGTCGGAAAAGACGTCGCGACGGTCGGGCTTGCCCCAGTCGAGGACACCGGCAGAGGCGGCGCCGTATGCATCGTCGAAGTAGCGGTGGTGCGCAAATGCGGGGCGGAGTATCGCCCACATAGCATCAAACGAGGCGGCGTCCGAGGGGGAGAGGCGCTTTTGGATAAAGTGGCACTGGAGGGTGGTGGTGAGATCCTGACGGCGTTGGATCAGAGCGCGCTTCTTGCGCTCGGCGCTCTCTTGCGGGCGTCGCCAGGAGCTGAGCGCGCGCGTTGTTTTGCGATAGGCGCGAAAGACGCGATTATGTTTGATGGAGAAGCGGGGGCGGGGAACGGGAGTGCGTGAGACGAGAGCACTGCAAGGGGGCGTCAGCGGCCATGAGGAAGGGGGTGTTGCCATGGATCCAGGGGGCAAATGGCGCGGCCGACCAAAGGGCCTCGTGGTTGCCGGAAAGGGTAGTCGGTTCCGAATTCGGAAAGAAGGGCATGTGAGAACTTGAGAGATTGAAAACTTACGCGGGGAGCTTCGACTCGATCTTGGAGTCGGGCGTCTCTTCGACATATTGCGCGATCAGGCTTAGCGCTTCGAGGATGCGAAAGCCGCGTGCAACGACGTCGCGGATCTCATCGCCAATCTCGTCCTCGGCGGGGATTCCGTCGAGCATGGGCAAGGGCGCGCCGCAGTAGCGGTGACGGTCAACGATAATGGCCGCCAGGAACTGTGGTATCAGGCCCGTCAGCCACTTCAGGCTGTACGGAGGTTCTGTTGGAGCGGTCAGAAGGAGGCGTGAAAAAGAGCAGGAGCGAAGACTTGTACTTTGCGGATCCGGGTCTTGGGGAGGGCGCAGGATCAGCTTGCAGCCGGGAAAGGTGGAGCGGGCGACGGCCTGGACAATCGTGGACTCGTAGGTGGTGATGAGGGTGCGAAAGGCGCGGCAGGTCAAGCGCAGAGCAAGGAGGCTGTCGATGTCGCAACACTCGAATATCAAGACCAGGATCTCGTCGGGGAGGCGGAGGAGCTCTTGGCGGCGGGAGAGGGACAGCGACCAGCGGTTTGTCCAGCCGGGCCGACCCATGGCTGTTGGCACAGGGATGATGTGTCGTGGGAAGGGGGTTGAGAAGTGACGGGAGAGAGAGAGCAGAAAGACTGCTGGCGAAGCGGCGAGTCTTCACAACATCCAAGAGGTCTGGTAAGTCAGCGGGTGTACCAAGACGGAACCTCGGCCGCTACCGATACGCCCGGGCTTGCGCCATTATCACAACCCACCTGAGTTCGTTGCGGGGCAGTAATGCACTCCATGTCCATCCAGCCAGTCGAGCACCCAACTCCCCACCGGATCATCCTGGACCGACGGCTGCATGTCGCTGTTCCTGTAGATCCAGCGAGAGAGTCATCCAGCACGAGCGAGTCGTGGGAACGAATCCATTGGCAAGACAAAAGTCAGACAGAACCGCTGGTCCCAGCGCCATTGATTGTGCCTCACCGCGGGTTTGCCGCGTCCACTGTCGTAATGGGCCCCTGCCGCCCAGCACACACACACACGATACCGTACCGTCCGGTACTGTACGGCTCTCTGGCTCTCTGCTGTCATCGCCTGCCATACGCCTAGGAGTAGCATCATCATCATCATCATCATCATCACCATCATCATCATCACCACCATCATCATCATCAACATCACCATCCAACGTCAACTGCCTCCATTTCAAGTTTGAGCCCGCTTGTATCCGCTCCTGTGACCTGCCTGCCGCCCCTCCGCTCTGCACCACCACACCAACGCCTTGGCCGCCAGCCCCGCTCTGCTGCGCCACATCGCTGAAGTATCTTGGTGCGGCGACTTTCAAACAGTCCTTGCGACGCATGACCTCTCTGCGTCAATTCTGCCCTCTACAAAGAGCAGTGTTGCGCAACCATGTGGACCATGAAATTCCCTCACCGAGTCCGACCCCGTGATCTACTGTTTCTTCCCTTTTTCGATTACTTCCCCTTTTTTGTCTGTTTTTCGCCCGTCCTCGTGGGTTCTCTTCTGTTTCTAGGAACCAAGCTTCGTGGCGGATACGTTGCTGGACTGGGTACAATGGCGCCAACCCACGTGGCCGTGCGAGCCACAGGTCGCTAGAGACGGCCGAAATGTGGCTTTGGTGCCGGCGACAAGACGTAGGTCGAGATGCCGTGTCTCAATTGATCTCTCCGCAGCTTGGTCGTTGTTGTTGATGTATTACGATGTCGAAATTGATGCAGCTATGTACTGGAGTGCTAGGGCGCGGACCAAGAGAATTCGAAAAGAATGGTGTCATGTCGTCATGGCGGCCGTTATATCAACAGAGAAATACTTGGTCGAAAGAAGGTGACAGGGTTCAGTAACGGAAAAGACTGAAAAGAACAAAGGGTATCGCGGAAAAGAGGGGAGGAAAAAGACAACGCCGCATCGCCCGACTTTGGGAGAACAAGCAACGAACCAAACCTTTGGAAACTCCTCACCTCTCCCAACTCCACCTCGTTCTGTCCTTCTTATCCCGCGTCTCTTGCGTTCCCACGCTTCTATCTGCTCCTGGTTCCGCTCCGCCACGACCCTGCCACTTCCACCGCACATCGCCCTCCATCTCGACGGGCTGCATCTTCTCCTGCTCCACCTCCTCTCTCGTGCGTCCCTCAATCCCACCGCCCAACTCACTCAGCACGACCGCCTCCATCTCTGCATTTTTCCCCTGCTGTTGGATTGCGGGCGAGTGCATCTCATGCCTGTTGCCTGTCCCTTGGCGCCTAGCAATGGCCCCCACGCCCAGCGTCGGCCCGGGCCCCATTTCCGACACATGGCCGTCATGGGGCAGCTCGGCCGGCGGTCCTTGACCCGATGATCCCAATTGCGTGGCGTTGCGGCGATTCTGAAGACGTCGACGCAGCAGGAAAAAGGACAGCGCGGCAATGGCGGCGACGCCGGCGATGCTGCCCACGACCCCGCCCACGATGGCCACCATATGCCTGTGGTGCTTCTTTTTGTCTTCGCGGGCAGTGCTGGAGGAGGAGGAGGAGGGGGAGGAGGAGAAGATGCAGCCCGTCGAGATGGAGGGCGATGTGCGGTGGAAGTGGCAGGGTCGTGGCGGAGC
>JAIFKG010001251.1:0-18275 GCA_020351975.1 Phyllosticta ampelicida | reverse complement strand
CTCCCAAGCTGTTGGATCCTACCACCATGTCCACCGGCCCGACGCCGCAATCCAAGCATCGGAAACACAAGGACAAGTCCGAGAGAAAGAGCAAGAAGCGCCAACGCGAAGACGACCAAACCGCCGAGTCCTCCGCAGCCGCACAGAGGTCACCCAAGAAGAAGCGCACTGTTGAGGATGCTCCCGTAAAAACACCCGTCAATCCAGCTACTGCGAGACGTCCCGAATCAAACTCCGCATTTTACCTCCAAACATCTTCGCTCTACGTCCCGCTAGCGTCCATCGGCCAAGCATACCCCCTCGACGCCATTTGCGCCGAGCACCTATCACCACTGCTCCTCACATACTACCCTCCCTTCAAGGGCGTCGTAATTTCTTACAAAAATCCGCGTCTCTCAGAGGCACCCGTCACGCAAACACCACAACCCGTCCTCGCGCGCTCGATCGACGAATACGCAGTCTCATTTGTCTGGGTCACCGCCGACTTTACCGTGCTGCGCCCCCAAAAATATATATGGGTCGAGGGATTTGTGAACCTGCAGAATGAAAGCCACTTGGGTCTCGTGTGCTGGAACCTCTTTTCCGCAAGCATAGACCGCAGGAGGCTCCCAGAAGACTGGATCTGGGTCGAGGGCAACGACGCGGAGAATGCTGCGCAGGCGCAGAACGGCGAAGGGCACTTTGTGGACGGCAAGGGCAAAAAGGTGGATGGTCTGATCAAGTTCCGCATCCGTGACTTTGAGACGAGCCCAAGTACAGACGCGGACAGGGGATTCATCACCATAGAGGGAAGCTTGCTCCCCGAGGACAAGGAGGCAGAGCTGGACAAGCAGGAGCAAAAGAAGCTGGCAGCAAAGCAAGCGAGTAGACACGGCAAAACGAGGACGCGAGCTTAAGCCGGAAGGTAAACGGGAAACACCGCGCGGACTAAGGAATTTCAACGCTTTGCAGACGCAGGAGACAGATACAAAGTTCGACCAAAAAGCTTTACATATATTGGCTCTGGGGGCGGCGTCAACTTGGCAAGGCGTCTCGGGCGTGGATGTTCGTTTCTACCAAGGTCACTCTAAGAAGCATTGCATGGCGGATTTTCAATACAAATTACATTGAAACAGCGTCCGAGTAACGGTTGAAAACTGCTCTTTGAACCAAACAGACTCCAGGCAAGCGCTCCCAACCATGCCAATACCCACTGAGTATAATGTCCTCATGCGCTCCGGTTGTCCCAGATCAACTCTAAGTCTGCGCTCTCGTCGCCCTTCCACACCCTCCCCGCATCACACCTCTCAGCGACCGCGCTCCTCAAATCCGTCCCCAAGCCAGCCGGTCCGCTGGCCACTACCTGACAGCGGCCACCTTGCGCTGACGCCCTATCCACAAACGCGCCCAGGATATCGCGGCTGCTGGGGTGGTGATCTACCAGCCACTTGACCTCGAAGCCATTTTGCGGTGCCAGCACCTCTTCAACGCTCTTCGGAGGCACCTGCGAAGACGTGATCTTGTTGCTGATTTCTGCGTCGCGCGTAAAGAAAACCCTGATGCGCAACCCAGGCGCAAAGCCTGCCCTTATTGCCGCCTTCAGCTCCAGCAACTCGGGGGCGATCCACGCGACGTTTGCCGCCTTGCGTACAATCCAGACCAAGTCAACTGTCTTCGTACTACCAATCGCAGTGGTAGCGATAGGCAGCGTAAAGGTGATGCCCGTGCCGCCTGCAATGGCAAGCATGTTGTCGACCTCGCCGTCTTCGTGGAGGACCTTTTCGCCGTACGGCCCGGTAAGAATGACGGGCGTCGTCTGCTCTGAAGCCTCCTTTTCGTCGTGTCGTGCGTTGCCCTTTTCGAAGTTTCCGTTCTCAAGCAACGATGCTGTTGAGTCGGAGCCGGAAGCTGTTGCGAGTTTTTGCGCCAGTTGGGCGAGGCGCCTCGTCTCGCCCTTTTCGGCGCGGGTGAGATATGTGTGATGGGGAGAAGCCGGGTGCGGAGCGGGCACGGAGCATGGCGTCATAGGGTGCGATTGCCAGATGCTGAGGGCTGGAAAACACAGATAGAAGTGTTGACCTGGTCGCCAAGGCTCGTGGTTGTGGACAAAGTCTAGCCGAACCACGGTCGTGTCGCCATCTTCAAATAGTTGGAGGGTGCTCTGGGCACAGCGGAAGCCGAGGCCTGGATCTGTCAGTCAAATCTGGAGGAATGGAGCTGCCAACGTACCCTTGTTTCCGTCTTTGTAACCCATGTGTATCATGCAGATTCGTGCCAAACGTAGGCCGCGATCCAAAAACATGATGCCAATGCTGGCAATCATCCAGCATGCGAGATGCGTCCAGTGACCCCAGCAAGCGCCTAAGTAGAGAGCGGCAACAATGTAGTGACTCTTCCTGAAAAATTCGTACCCGGTCCACTGGATGACCCTTTTGATTGAAAACATGTAGAGGAAAGTGATGAAGAGCATCGCAACCACTCCAAAGATTATGTACTGCTCGGCCATGAGCGCGGAGTATGTGCTGGGCTGAGGGTTGTAGAGTCTGCCCTCGATGATGGTCCAGCCCAGGGTGTGAAGGAAAGATTGGATAAAAATGATTCGACCTGTCCAGCGGTGGAGAAACATGAATTTTTGGTGTGGGATTCCAGTGAGCAGAGAAAGAATGCTCTCGCGCGTCGCCAGTCCGATAGTCAGAGGCGTGAGAGCGTAGGCAAAGGCACCAACCCGGTCAGCGAAACCACCAAGTCCAGTGCGAGTGTTGTACATCCCAGGACTCCCCTTCACAGGAGTGACCCATGTCTTATAAACAATGCCAACAAGACTGTAGGAAGTTAAGTCAACGTTTGCTTGCAGCAGTCCGAAGTAATTTACTTACCTGAAGATTAGTAAATAAACGGACAATGCAGCCAATACGACCACTTGGAGGCGCGAGACTCGACCAAAAACGCTTCTCAACGTCTCCGGGAGCAGCCATTTCTGCAGCCCCACCACCGTGCTTCTGTACAGCCGGTAAATGCTACTTTGAGAAGACTTTGGGACTTCGGGTCCTTGTTCCTTCGGGTATAATTGTTGACTCCGTTTCGGTTTTAACAATTTGTAGAAGAGAAAAAGAAGTAAGATGCCTCCTATTACAGCCCAGAGGATGAAGGTGTAAAGCATCGACACATCCATCATCCAATACACAGCATCAAGGTACGCACAATTACCCGTTCCACTGGTACATGGTAACGCTCTGTCGACATAGCCCCAATGGTGCTCTACAGACGTGGCGTCTGACATGTTTTGGATGTGGCGACGAAAAACCTCCATCTTTGCGACTCCAGTGGGACAGCGTCCCAATGTCCGGTGGAAATGCTGATGTGAATAGCGGGCAGCGGACCAATAGTAAAGGAAATTGGCGTGTGGGGTAGTAGATTATAAACCGACACGGATTGGAGCGCGAAACTCGCAGTGAAAATGAAGTAACATGTTGGAAAAGGCAAATGGGGTGGATTGATCTATATAAAATGCGTTACGAGTGGATATGATCTCGGTGGAGAAGACCAAAACGGCCAGACGACGCCTTAACTTGCTCATGTTTCGTGTCGTAAAAGATAGCTGACATCTTGTGGGCCTTTTGGGTCAGAGTGGGCACTCGACTGCCAAACGGAGCACGATGACAGGTGCCAAGGCCAGTGGACAGCGGAAAAGGAGGGTAGGAAACTTGCGCAAACGCGCGCATTCGGGGCGGCAAACGCACGGAGGACTTCCGCTTGCGAGCCTTGGCGTGAGCGAGACCAGAAGGCGTCGTGGTCGTGGCGTCGTGGAGTCGTGGCGTCGTGGAGTTGTGGCGTCGTGAAGATTGATAGTGCAGGTGGATCGAAGACGCCCGGCCGTGAACGAGAATCCAAGCGGCAAGTGCAAGCGGCAAGTGCAAGCGGCAGGTCCAGCCGCAGTTTACCTAAGCAGAGTAGGCGGTCTGGAAGTCGGTACTCACATAGCGCCCATTCTGCCGGACTTTTGCTTCGCGGCTGTGTTGCTGGAAGCTCTGCGCATCCACGGTCAATCAACTTCAACAACTCCTTCGCCCTGCCACCATGAGGCTCAAACTCACGATCAAGAGGCATAAGCTGCCCTCTGTCGACCTATTGTGGGCTGTGTCTGACGATAAATCCAAAAAAGCCTCAACCGTCGCCGCGCTGCTCGAAGAGATCAACACTGTAATCCCGCTCGAAAGCGAAGATTGGGGTCTGGATGATTATGTCGTCGAGCTTGGAGACTTTGAAGCTTTGCACTTTCAGAATACTACCACAATTTTTGGCAATGACGACCATGTAACGTAAGTACCTTTCTCTGGTGACTCGCTATAAACTAAAAGTCAAAAGCATTCGCCCTCTGTCCACCGTGGACCGCCGCGCGCGTTACATCAGCGGACGCAACCAAATCAATGAAAATGGTCAGCATCTACTCGATGGTCTTCCTTTTGGCAAGCCCAATTTTCGCATACCTGACCGTCCACCCGTAAACATTCCGCCGCCCAAAAGTCCATTGCCCAATGATTCCGGCATGGGACTTCTCGAAGGCCCCCAACGTTGGGCATACTCCAGCGATGACGATGAAGAATCTTTTTCAAAACAAGCTCCTCCTAGCAAACGACGCAGAATTACATCAAAGCATTTGGATCGCAACGTTCGGTTCGCAGGGGAAGAGGGTTTGAACAATGAGCAAGCACTCGTCGCGCTCCCTTCTGATGCGGACACGGAGGACGAATTCCAACCTGGAGAATGCGGCGAGGGGCTGTCTGACAGTTCCTCGGAATCGTCTTCTGACACGTCTTCGGAGTCGTCCTCCGATTCCTCTTCCGGCGATGGCTCAGCTGCTTCGAGATCGAAACCACGTACTCGTCGCACTGACGCGGGTTCCGATGACAGCTCCTCCGGCTCCGAAAGCTCTTCGGATGATTCAAGTTCCATTAGTTCGTCTGATTCAGAGCCTGAGCAAGCTTCGTTCAGACCGAATCCTTTCCAGCTAAAAGCCGATACTCTCGGTGCCAGAAGCAACTTTCACGAGCCGATTGTGACAACTCGTGGCTCCCAGAATAGCTTGCAACACAAGGAGCATTGCGTGATTTCCAATTCTAGCAAACACTCCGCGAACGCTCTAGTGCCTCCTGGACAAGGCTTGTCTAAGACTCAGGCTCGCAATCGCCGCCGCAAAGATCTTAAAACGCTAAAGCGGCTACAGGAAGAGGGGGTGCTGCCATCAACGGCCACATTGGCGACTTTGCGTGAATATTCAAACCATGGAGATGTTGCCTTTCGTTACTCTACTCACCAGGACTCCTATCCGTCAGCGGAAGATTCCCTCGCACAGGAAGCTATAAGACATGAGGATGCAGCTCTCGAACGTAACGATTTTGAATACCCAGTCGAACACAATTCTTACTTGCGCACTAGCGCTAGTAACTCAAAAGCGACCGAGATGGCACCTTCTAATAGTCGTAAAGACGATCAAGGTCAACTGGAGGCCCTCCGTCGCAAGCTCCTCGGAGACTTGGAGACCATGGGCGTGGATACACCTGAGGGGGTGCAGCCGACCAACTCTGCGGGAACTTCAAAAACGACAGACGTGGCACCGGGCGCCACAACTGGCTCAACTGGATTGAAGTCTAGGCGTGCCAGAATTGATCTGGCAAGTACCCGTAGGCACTTGTTCTCTGCTCTTGGAGTCCGCGCCCCACGCAATAAAGAGGAAGAAGATCGACTCCAGGAGTCGTACAGGCAAGCGTCTACTCCTAGTAAGACCAAGAAGTCTCAACCCGAGCCAAAGCCCGAGGAACATGAGCAAGAGGAATCGCACGATCCAATGTCAGATACCTACAAGGTCAAATTGGAAGTGACTGCATTTGAATGCACAGATCCTGACAATGTCGAACAAATTAGCACCCCTCCTTACCCATTCGAACAACGTTGGGACTTGGCCCTCTTAAAGTACTGTGATGACGACCGTGTAGATCGGATAGGAGGAGCCAGAGGAAAGAAGCGCAAGAGAAAGAACAAGCACCAAGACGAGAGTTACTGTTACGATGCTGCAGAGGAAAACGCTGGTCTGAACTACGAGGACGACGCGACCGGCAACAACATCACTTTGCTCTATGAGGAAGACGAAGCCGCAGAATCTCAGCTTCTTCAAGAGGAGCAAGACTCAAACGAGCCTGAAGATTTGCCGCTTCCGCCGACCGATCTCACCAGTCTCAAAAGTTTAGAAAAAGGTGACATTATTCCGGGCACAGTCATTGTCTATCATCAGATGGCATTCTCTGCTCAGACGGGTTGGGCGCCGAGCTTGGTTCAGCGAACAGCTGAAATCATCGCAGGAAATGATTCAGGCATTCAGCTTCGACTTGCTACGCGCGACCAGCCGAAGAAAGAAGTCAAGTACGACTGGAAAGGCAAGCGGCTTTACGACAAGTTCGAGATGGAGGATGACGACGAGGAAGATTCAGACATGGTCGAGGTTCCCCTTGCAGAACTGATTGACCCCAAGGTTCTACGAGTTCCTCCTGTAAATGGAGCCCCCGCCCCCTCTGTCGATGGTGATGAAGATGGATCTGCCGAAGATGGAGCCCTAAGATATGGAGTTGCCGAGGGCGAGGCTTCCAAAGATGAAAGTGCCGAAGACGCCTCTGTTGAAAATCCCAAGGAAGCTTCTCAGGACGGTCCCTCTGACAGAGTCGCTGAAGACGCCTCAGTCGAGAATGCCAAGGAGATTTTTCAAGACGGGACCTCAGACGAAAGCTTGGTGTCAGGCTCAGAATCAGGGGATTCAAGCAGTGGGTCTGACAGCATTGCCGACGAGGAGCAAGTCGATTGAACTTGTAGCAGGCATCAGTGAACCACTGGGACTTGCTTCAGGGTCCCTATCTAGGTTCGAACAACTCTTCGCTGGGCAAAAGCCATAGCACGTCTCAAGATGTGGTGTAGGGCACGCATAATAAGTAATTGATCCCAATTCATGCACTATGCCAGCGTATCAGGTGCAATAGGTACTTGGCTCTCAATGGATTGTCAGTAGAAGGCCAATAACGCATTGATGTTTCCAAGACTAGAAACAGAGTAATACATGGTGAACATCGACGATTGACCTGTGCAGTCTACATTCCATTGCTTTGGAGAATCTATTGACTGAGGTTTGTTTAAAGTGCAATAAACAAATCTGCACTTTGTTGTCCGCCGCCAGTCGCAAGCCGAGGTCGATCCTGACTGAAAGCGGAAAAATTGTCGCCACAACCTTGCTCCACCGCTTAGCCTACACTCCATGTGTTGCAGGGAGGGCCACCCCGGTTCGAAAAGAAGCTGAAGAAACTCATGATGACCTCCTCAGAGCCCTCCTCGCCATGGCCGGCGCCCTCGCCATGGCCGACGCCCTCCTCATCTCCATCTTCTCCCATCTCCGCGTCCACCTCACCACTACAAGTCCTCGAAATCGACGGCACTCGCGTGCAGCCGCCCTCAAACCGCGATCAAAGATCAAATCCGATGATATCGGCAACCTCAGTCCTCTCCCTTCTCTACATCTCGCACACGCTGTCCACTTGGAATAGTCGTACCTTTGAATTCGGCGCCGTGCTCTTCCTAGCAACGCTCTTCCCCGGCACCCTCGCGCCCGCCTCCGCATATGCGCTCGTGCGCGCCGGCACCGTCTTCCTGCTCGCGGGTAAGGTCGGCGCGTGGGTGGATGCGTGGGATCGGCTCAAGGCGCTGCGATGGAGCGTCGTGGCGCAGAGGGTTGCCGTTGCGGCGGGATGCCTCATGTTTTTGGCCATGGGGAGGGTAAAGGGACGGAGTGGCGAGCAAGAGACTGGGGAGTTGGACGACCGGAAGCCTTGGAGGTGGTGGGTCATGGCGGCCCTGTTTGCAGGAAATACTGGACTGGCCTGTGTGGAGAAGCTGGGGATTGTGGGGAACTCGGTGGCTGTGGAGAGGGATTGGGTACGTGGATTGCCCTTCTCTGACAAGAACATGGATTGACCTGAGCAGGTCATAGTTATTTCAGAGGAAACGGGAGCACCCCGTGAAGGTATGTATCGCCATATCATCCTGCCTGAGTTTCTTGGGATTAACCAGAGGTAGATCTCAATGCAGTGATTCGTCGGATTGATCTCACATCGAAGCTCCTCGCCCCTGTTTTCGTATCCCTTGTAGACGGCTACTCATCCACTTTGGCCATCTGGGTAGTATTTTTGCAAAACATCTTGTCTGTCGTTGTCGAGTACTCTACCATTGCTCAAGTAAGTCACGATGGATACAGAAACGAAGACATGCCAACATAAGACTAGGTATACTATCGCGTACCCAGCCTCCAAGTCCCCAAACGTGCACCTCCTCTACCCCAAGCAGTGGCACTCTTCCAACTCGAACCTTCTGCTCCATCCACCCCCTCTTCGTCCTACCTAGCCACCCTCCTCCACCCCTGGCGTACCTACATCAGCAACACAGCCTTCCTAGCCTCCCTCTCCCTCAGCCTGCTCTACCTCACGGTACTAAGCACGGGCGTCCAAATGCAAACCTACCTGCTCACCCTCTCCTACACCCCCCTCTCCGTCTCACTAATGCGACTCGCCGCCGTCGCCATCGAACTGCTAGCCACCTGTGCCGCGCCACTACTCATGCGCCGCATCAGCGCCGTGCGTGCCGGCCTGTGGTTCGTCAACGAGCAGCTCCTCTGCGTCGTCGCGAGCGTCGCGCTCTACCTCTTCGCTCTCACCTCTCCCGACCCATCGCTCCCCTCGCAAAAGGCCGCCGGTGCATCCCTCATCGCCGGCGTGACGCTCTCGCGCCTCGGCCTCTGGGGCTTCGACCTTTGCGTGCAATACCTGGTCCAAACCGAGGTCTCCCCGTCCTCGCGCGGCGCCTTCTCGTCCGCCGAAATGGCGCTGCAGAACCTGTTCGAGCTGCTCTCGTTCGCCCTCACCGTCGTCTTCCCGCGGCCTGAGCAATTTGTGTATCCGGTCCTTATCAGCACGGGAGCAGTCGCTGTGGCGGCGGCGTGCTTTGCTGCGTTTGTGAGGATGAGGCGCGGCCATTTGTTGCACGCGAGTCGATGCTCGAAGGGGAGGAATAAGTATGCCGTGTTGGCGCAGGGGGAGAGTGAGGTGACGGGTTTGGCGTAAGGTAGACCATGTTGGAATGAGGCGAATGTGTAGTGTACATAAGCCTGATGGAGTAGCATTCCATAGCATGTCATGAAACCGGCCGTTAAAATGTCTCGATAGACACCTAACTTCCCTCGTAAATGTTGAAGACGCATTTCGCCACTTCATTGCTCCTTGTTAAACTCAAAATTCAACAGTAACGATTTTCGACTCTGCTCAGTTTGCTATTGATTCCTGGCGTGCCCGCCTGGCCAAACTCGCTGCGTTAGTCGCCGCTAGCAGCGATGGAATACCTAGAGACGACCATGACTTTCAATGTGACCAAACGTTGGGCGAATCCGTAGTGATCTACCAAGATACGTTACTGACTGCACATGTGCTGCTCAGACCGATCATGCCACCGATGAGCAGTAAGGTCGGCCAACGCCCACAAGACTGCCTGCCTGCCTGCCTGCCTGCCCGCCAGTGCAATTCGCTCGCCTGTGCACGGCGAAAGAATGCGTCCCGTTTGACTTTCTCCCTTGCACTACTCTACCACTAAACCTCGTTGCGTCGACTCAGTAGACCCTCAAAGTCTTCAAGGCCCCGAGAGCAAATACTCGACGGCACCCTGCACACTACCACCGCTCCGCCGCAAGGCCTGAATGTTGCGCTCAAACTCGTAGAATCCCATGTCATTCAGCTGCCTGAGCTGGTCTGCATACCGGTCCTCGGGCGGTCGGTTATCTGGCGGGCTGAGCGGATTTTCGAACGCACCACCAGCGGCTCCAGGACCAAATAGACTTGCGAACGGATTGGCGCCGGCACCTGCAGCCGCGGCGTCGTTGCCATCGGCACCGCTGTTGGCACCTGGGAAGCCACCGCCCAGCAATTGCATGGCAGCACGCATGGCCTCGGGGTTCGCCATCATGTTTTGCATCATATTTTGGAAATTGGGGCCAGATCCGGCTGCCGGATCGGATGGGTCGCCACCAAAGAGACCGGCAAAGGGGTTGGGAGGAGGGCTTTGAGGATTTTGACCGCGGTTCTCGGTTTGGTTTTGGTTGTCACCAGCACCAGGAGCTGGTGGAGGAGCGCCGAACAATGCAGCAAAGGGGTTCGCTTGGGGATTGCCACCAGCGGCAGCACCGAATGGAGGAGCGCCGAATAGGGAAAATGGGTTTGCTTGGGGGTTTGCGCCTCCTTGAACACCAGTATTATTGCTCCCGCCATCACCTGGGTTGTTTTGTTGCTGCGGTGTCGTGTTTGTTACGCCGGGCGCGGGAAACGAACCTCCCTCTCCGCCAGCGCCTCCACCGCGCATCTCTCTTGTCATTCTCAGTTGAGCCCGAATGGTCTCAGGGTCCGTCATGATACGGCGGAACGCGGGATTGTCCAGCATTTGTTGCATGACGGGGTTATCGCGGAACATGGGGCTGTTGCGCATTTGCTGCAAGACGATCGGGTTGTTCAGAGCTTCAGTCATCATCTGCAACGTGTTGGGATCTTCTAAGCGTTGGAGTATCTGGTCGGTATCTGGAGGAGCGCCCATCTGGACCACGTTAGTTTTTTGGTCCGACATGGGCTACAAAGATTGCGACACGTACACCGCCATCCGGACCAAAGGCATTCGCGCCAGGAAGTCCCATGAGTCCAGCGTAGCGCGCACCAGTCAAGCCGGCTAGAGGATCGTGACCGGTTCCTGTGGCGATGTTGGAAGGTACATTGCTCCTCTGACCAGCTCCGGGAACGGTTGTGCTTGAGCCTTGGCTGCTCGGGTTTTGACGAGCATTGCTGGCGGCGCTCTTTACCATGTGTATAGTATGGCCATCTTTGATCTTGTAGCGATCAAGCGTGTCGGGGTCCTTAAGCACACGTCCAGAGTAAATCAAGCGCTGGCGGTCCGCGGGCGTGTCAGCGTATTCAGAGGTGGACAGCTTAGCCTTAAGGTCGGCAACGGTGGTGCTGCGCGGCACAGTCAAGGTATACTTGGCTTCATTGGAGGACTTGACGTTGAAGGTGACTTGCTCCTCGGCGCCGGCCACGTCGTCGACCATGGTTGCGGTTCAAGTGGTGCCGGTCGATGGGATGGGCGTTGACGTGGGCTGTGGAAGTGGGCTAGCGGCAGACTGGTTGCCTGGATGGTGGAGAAGGATGTGGAGAATGCTGGATTGAAGATGATCCAGAGGCCAAACAAATGGAGGGAGGAAGCCGAGGGCGCAGGAGACGATGGAGGAAGATGGATGTTCAGAGAAGACAATCAACGGCAGGCCGTTCGCCGTCCGGTGTCCGTTCTGCTGGTTACGGCTCTTGGCGAGATTACGTCATCCCTGCTGCGCCGGCACACTGGTGCCCTTCTGTGTGCCCTTATGCCTTAGCAGAGCCGCATTTACCAGCCGACACTGGCGCTTGAAGAGTCTAAAGATGCGAGCTGTATATGCGAGAGGGGCTCTGCGCGTCTTCCCCAATCCTAAGCTTCTTCCCTGTGCTGCGCTGTCGTAGCCGGCCGTCGGACATGACGGGCCAATCAACACTGCCTCGGCAGCCATCTTGGAGCTGTCAGCGGGGGACACATGGATATATTAACTCAGAGTTCGTCGCGCTCATCCCAAAACAAAGACCGACCCAGATTCGTCAACAAAAATGCGCGGCATTCAAATCTCTAAGTACGTGAAGGTATTGGGCCTCTAATCAACCGATCACTTCCTGCACCCGCTGACCTTCGTCGCTAGGAGCCCTCAGAACTCCGGGTCACCAACGACATACCGGAGCCCACTCCAAAGCCCGACGAATATGTAGTTGAAGTTCGCTGCCTCGCTGCCAACTTTTTCGACATTCTACAGGTTCAGGGCAAATACCAGTTTCAACCGCCATTCCCATGGACCGCTGGCGTTGAGTTTGCTGGGGTAGTACTCAGCACCCCAACCGCGCCAGCAGACGGCCGTGCTCCCCGATTCAAAGTAGGAGATCGAGTCTTTGGTGGGAATCAAGGGGCCTTTGCCGAAAGGGTGGCCCTTGGTGAAGACAAACTGTTTCCCGTTCCCCAAGGCTGGAGTTTTGCCGACGCAGCAGGACTTTGGATCACCGCTCCGACGAGCTACGGCGGCCTCGTCTTTCGCGGAGGTATCCAAAAAGGAGATTTTGTTCTTGTTCACGCCGCAGCCGGTGGTGTTGGCCTGGCAGCCGTGCAAATCGCCAAAGCCTTTGGAGCCACGGTCATCGCCACCGCTGGATCTCCGCGCAAACTGGAGGTTGCCAAGTATTTTGGCGCCGACCATGTGCTGGACTACCGACAGGGCGACTGGCCAGAGCAGGTCAAGAAGTTGACGCCCAAGGGACGAGGCGTCGACATTGTGTACGATTCGGTCGGGCTTGTTGAAAAGTCGACAAAGTGCATTGCGTGGAACGGACGGATTCTGGTAATTGGATTCGCGGGAGGCATCATTGAAAAAATTCCTACCAACCGACTGCTCCTCAAAAGTTGTAGCGTGGTTGGTGTGTTCTGGGGAGGCATGGTTGCGCGCGAACCCCAAGTTAACATAGACGCGTGGAAGGGGATTTTTGAGCTGATTGATTCTGGAAAGTACAGAGGCACAGTCTTTACAGACAAGGAGTACCGTGGGTTTGAGAGCGTAGCAGAGGCACTGACCGATTTGGGACGCAGAGACACTTGGGGCAAGGTGGTGATAACTCTAGGGGAGGAAGGCAAGAGCAAAATCTGACTGATTTCAGAGTCAAAGCATAACTCAGAGAGTCTGCGTCTGGAGGATCTAATAAAGCGTAATGGAGTTGGTGTTTAAAAAGGCGCGCGCATCCATGGCTGAGATGCTGGTGATGTGAATGCGCACTGACCAAGCACCATATAGATTCTGCCGCTTCTCACCGCCGCGGTGAGATGTTCCGGGCTGGAGCACAACTGGGCTCCATGCGCGCCTGCGCACCTCACTCACGTCCATACGCCTCCATATCCCTCCACCGCCACCTTTGCTCTCTCACTGTCGCTCGACCTCAGATACCAACCACCATCGAGCGCATCTTCTGCGGTCACTCCCTGCAGCGTTTGGCGCAGATCGCCTGGGGCCGACAACGTGAGCGTCTTTGAGTACAGCTCGCCGCCCAGGTCCCGTCTCAGCTCGGCACGCGTCCAGCTCATTGTTTCGCCTGAGCTTTTCGCCCAAGATGGATTACGATTACCCCGACCAAGGGCCCTATGAGGAGGACCAAGAAGAGCATATTACCGCAGAGGATTGCTGGCAGGTGATTGCTGCCTTTTTCGCCGAGAAGGGTCTGGTGTCGCAGCAGGTCGACTCCTACGATGAATTTGTTAGGAACGTTTTACCGGAGGTGGTAAACAGAATGGGCAAGGTTACAATGGATCACCAGCCGCCAGTCGAAGAGGGCGACCCGGATCCGATCATCAAGCGGCGGTACGAGGTTACATTTGGCACCGTCAGGATGGCACGTCCTTCGCTCACGGACAACGGCGTCACGAGAGACTTGTACCCTCACGAGGCCCGCCTACGCAACCTCACCTACTCTTCAGCGATGATTAGCGAGATTACCACCAAGACTCTGGCAGCCCGCGAAAGGCCCATTGCAGGGGGTGAGATGGAAGAGGATGAGCCCACAGGAGCCACGGAACTTGTATGGGAGACCGAGCAAGAAGGCGAAAGTGAGATGGTCTTCTTTGGCAAGCTGCCCGTCATGCTCAAATCCTATGTCTGCGGTCTTCGCAACTTGTCAGATGACGCGCTATACGCCCACAACGAGTGTCCATATGATCAGGGTGGCTACTTTGTCATCAATGGTAGCGAGAAGGTCCTTATCGCTCAGGAAAGAAGTGCCGCCAATATCGTACAAGTCTTTAGGAAAAGACTCAGCGCCACACCATGGATTGCCGAGATTCGAAGCGCCGTTGAAAAGGGTTCCCGACTGCTCTCTTCCATGACTCTCAAGCTTTCCGAAAAGGCGCAGATGCAAAAGGAGGGCATGGGCAACACCCTGTATGGCACACTCCCTTACGTTAAGTCGGACGTCCCTGTCGTCCTCATCTTCCGTGCTCTTGGTGTCGTGTCGGACGAAGACGTCATCAACCACATTTGTTTCGACAAGAATGATACCGAGATGCTGGAGGCGATAAAGCCGTCGATTGAAGAGGCTGTCCTTATCCAGGACAAAAACCACGCCCTCGACTGGATCGGAAGGCGTGCTAGCACACCCGGCAGCGGCACCACCAAGCGTGACCGTATCAAGCATGCCCGCGACATTATCCAAAAGGAATTTTTGCCGCACATTTCACAAGCTGAGGGTAGTGAGACCAAGAAGTCATTCTTCCTTGGCTATATGATCTACCGCCTTTTACAATGTCACCTTGGACGTAGAGACGAAGACGACAGAGACCACTTTGGAAAGAAGCGTCTTGACCTTGCCGGTCCCCTTCTGGCAAACCTGTTCCGCTCCCTCTTCATGAAGCTGCACCGTGACGTCTTCAACTACCTGAAGAAGTGTGTCGAGGCCGGCAAGTCTTTTTCCGTCCTCTCTGCCGTCAAGCAGGGCACCATCACCAACGGTCTCAAGTACTCACTTGCGACGGGCAACTGGGGGGATCAAAAGAAGGCAGCATCCGCCAAGGCAGGTGTCTCTCAGGTGCTCAACCGGTACACGTACTCGTCTACGCTTTCCCACTTGCGGCGCACAAACACCCCTATCGGCCGTGATGGCAAGCTTGCAAAGCCTCGTCAGCTGCACAACACGCACTGGGGCTTGGTCTGCCCGGCCGAAACACCAGAAGGCCAGGCTTGCGGTTTGGTCAAAAACCTTTCACTCATGTGCAACGTCACAGTTGGCAGCGATGTCACGCCCATCACAGATTTCATGACTCAGCGAAACATGGAGCTGTTGGAAGAATACGACCCCAATGTCTCCCCACACGCCACCAAGATCTTCGTCAACGGTGTCTGGGTTGGTGTGCACCGCGATGCGACACAGCTCGTGTCTCTGGTTAAGGGACTTCGAAGAGATGGTACCGTTTCTCCAGAAATGAGTCTGATCCGTGACGTCCGTGACCGCGAGTTCAAGATCTTCACAGACGCTGGTAGAGTGACTCGACCGCTCTTCATCATTGACGACGATCCAAACAGCCCCAACAAGGGCAACCTCGTCCTCAGCCGAGAGCACATCAACAAGCTCGAGGAAGATGGTGAGATTGACGTGACCGGAATGAATGACGAAGAGCGGGAGGCAGCCAGATACGGCTGGACTGGTCTCATGAGAAGCGGTGTTGTCGAATACATGGATGCTGAGGAAGAAGAGACGGCAATGATTGTCATGACTCCTGATGACCTTAGGGCACACCTTCGAAGCCGCCAGGGCATGAATGAAGACCAACAGGTGGAGGAAAACCCGGACAAAGACCCGCATGAACGTGTCGTGCCCTCGCCGAGCCCGTCGATCAAGTTTTTCACTCATTGCGAGATTCATCCCAGCATGATTCTGGGCATCTGCGCAAGCATCATTCCCTTCCCCGACCACAATCAGGTATGTATCTCTCCATCCACCTCGACAACGCTAACACGTCTCAAGTCACCCCGTAACACGTACCAATCTGCTATGGGTAAGCAAGCCATGGGCGTTTGCCTCACCAACTACGATCTGCGAATGGACACGATGGTCAACGTGCTCTATTACCCTCAGAAGCCTCTTGCAACGACTCGTTCGATGGAATACCTCAAGTTCCGTGAGCTTCCCGCAGGTCAGAACGCCATTGTGGCCATTGCTTGTTATTCTGGTTACAACCAGGAAGATTCCGTCATTATGAACCAGAGCAGCATTGACCGCGGCTTGTTCCGGAGTCTCTTCTACCGCTCCTACACCGACCAGGAGAAGAAGGTTGGCATGGCGATTGTTGAGCAATTTGAGAAGCCGATGCGGAGCGATACGATGCGTTTGAAGCACGGCACCTACGACAAGCTCGACGACGATGGCGTTGTTGCTCCGGGTGTTCGTGTCTCTGGTGAAGACATTATCATCGGAAAGACGGCCCCCATCGCACCTGACGCTGAGGAGCTCGGTCAGCGGACCAAGATGCACATCAAACGCGACGTGTCCACGCCCCTCCGTAGTACGGAGAACGGCATTGTCGATCAAGTGCTCCTCACAACGAACAGCGAGGGTCTGAAATTCGTCAAGGTCCGCACTAGGACCACCAAGGTGCCTCAAATTGGTGATAAGTTTGCCTCGCGTCACGGACAGAAAGGTACCATTGGCATTACCTACCGCCATGAGGACATGCCCTTCACAAGGGACGGTCTCACTCCCGATCTCATCATCAACCCGCACGCTATTCCTTCTCGTATGACCATTGCTCACTTGATCGAGTGTCTTCTCTCCAAGGTTGGCGCCCTCAAGGGCCAGGAAGGTGACGCGACGCCCTTTACCGACGTTACTGTCACGAGCGTGTCAAAACTTCTCGAGGGCCACGGATTTCAAAGCCGCGGCTTCGAAGTCATGTACAACGGCCACACTGGCAAGAAACTTGCTGCCCAAGTATTTTTGGGCCCGACATACTACCAGCGTCTTCGCCACATGGTCGACGATAAGATACACGCCCGCGCTCGTGGTCCCGTGCAGATTCTGACCCGTCAACCCGTCGAGGGTCGTGCTAGAGATGGTGGTCTTCGTTTCGGAGAAATGGAGCGCGATTGCATGATTTCCCACGGTGCCAGTGCCTTCTTGAAGGAGCGCCTGTTCGAAGTTTCCGACGCCTATCGCGTCCATATTTGCGAGCTCTGCGGTCTGATGACCCCCATCGCGTAAGTCTTCAAGGTCATGGGTCTTGTGAATCTGGCTAACTTCGAAATAGCAACCTCAAGAAGAACCAGTTCGAATGCCGTTCGTGCAAGAACAAGACCAAGATTGCTCAAATTTACATCCCGTACGCTGCCAAGCTGCTCTTCCAAGAGCTGGCGGCCATGAACATTGCGGCGAGGATGTACACGGACAGGAGCGGCTACTCTGTCCGTACTTGAGTTCAAACGCTTCCTTCAATTGAGTGCACAAGACGCCGTTTGGAGACCAGAAATCGTCTTCTGCATCACAGGCTATGTCACTGAGCTCCAAAACGGATCGGATCGATGGTCAAAAAGGCTTCCATGAGAAGGCCTCGCGTCAATCTCTGCAAGTGACCAAACTTAGCTGGCTTCTTCTTTTCTTTTCTTTCGCCACTGGACACCTGCACTTTTGGCTTTTCTTCCACTTTCTTAATTCCGTCGGGTACACATCAAGAGCATTTGCACGGCGTTGGTGGTTGGATGGGTAGCGGTGGGTTGATGATTGGGCCGCCAAGTCATGCGCTTGATCTGGGCGACGAGGGGATATGATGGCGATGAGAATGGTGGCAGCAGCAGCGTGTGGTGTTTTTTTTTATTTTTTTTCTTATTTCAAAATTCCCCTCCAGGCTGGTATGGTACGGTAAAAGCTGGCAGAGAAGTAGTGGAGCACTTGAAATCGAACGATGGGAGTTAGATCTTTCTTTACCACCTAAGGTAGCAAGTAAGGCAAGCGCACTCGTTGAGAAAGGTTTTGGGGGTCGGAAATGCGAGGGTTGGTGTTGTCAGATTCGACGTCTCGGAAAAGCAAGAGTAAGCGAGCGAGCCAAAGGAAGAGCAAGCCTTGGGAGAGAAGAGTGCAGGCGTCTAACTTAGGCGATGGGCTAACATGACACTGCTTGAGTGACAACTATGGACAAATTAGCCATGGATCAATTTTGGTGGAGCGGTCGATACTTGCGCGCGCCCGCAGACTAGACGGGTGGAAACGCTATTCTGCCGAGGGATACAAAGTAGAGTGAACAAACGCAGAGTGAGCTGAGCGCACGAGCAAACTTGATTGATCAGCCGTGATGGTACCGACAGATGGAGGAAGTGGACCATAAGGTAGCCCAGCCACGCACACACACTTCACTCAGAGACATGGCATCTACCTCTGTCTGCTGTTCCATGTGCTACGCACGAGTCTATCCATCTCTTCACTCTTCGCCCTGCCAATAATGACCTATCATGCCCGCTTCTCCCCGACTTGTCTTGCCATTCATGTCGGTCTTGCTTGGTCTAGCCTTATGGAGCCGGGTTGGGTTGAACCGTTGACGGTGTGCACGGGAGGCAGTAGAATGGGGGAGGGTGGGGT
>JAIFKG010001247.1:0-22614 GCA_020351975.1 Phyllosticta ampelicida | reverse complement strand
GATTCTCCTCGCGCGTATCTATCTTAGCGGCGTGACGGCGAGCTAGGCGTCTTCCTGCGGGGAGGGTAGCGCTGCTCTGAAGGGTGGGTTCGCTGACATAGCCGTCCGCAGACGGCGAGGGAGCTTGGGCGGCCGATTATCAGGCGTTGGGGTGGGCGATTCGCAATGATGGGAGACGAATGGACGGACGGACAGACGGACGGGCGTGAGTTGGCATTTGCGTGTGGTCATATAGCTAGAGCGTGCTGCTTTTGCCTTGGGCTGGATCGATGATGCATTGGAAGCAAAAAGAAGAATCAGACACGCTTTGGCGGACTGCTATCATCACCCTTTGACAAAACGTCTTTTTGCCTCAATCGTCACTCTTTCCCACCCTCTCTAAGTTTGCTCTCGCAAAACGTTCCATCCCAGCGAGCCTACCGCAGCATCACATCATGGCGTCCACAGAGCCGAACACTTCACGCAGCCCGCCGCTCTTGGACATTTCCAAATTCTACGCCGGAGATGCGGCGGCCAAAAGGCAGCTCGTCGACCAGGTGCGCGAGTGCTGCTTGCACAATGGCTTCTTCCAAATCGTCAACCACCCGGTGCCCGTCGAGCTGCAGCAAAGGGTGATGCAGTGGAACAAGCGCTTTTTCAATTTGCCGCTCGAGGCCAAGAAGAGCGTGGGAAAAGGTAAACAAGAGCATTTTTTTGGCTGGTTTTTTAATAAATAAAACCCCGAGGCATGATGGAGGAGGAGGTTGGTTTTTGAATCTCCAGCTGCTGATGCAATGATCAGATCTCAATACCTGGAACCGCGGCTACGAGCTGCTGCGCTCCCAAATTCTGGAAGAGGGCACGCTGCCCGAGCTCAAAGAAGGCTTTTATATTGGCGAGGAAATCCCCAAAACGCATCCGTAGGCTTTATCCTCTCAGCTCTAGAACGGTGATTGGTTACTAACATGGTACCTCGTACTTTTCAGTTACTTTATCAACAAGAAGCTGAACTCAGGGCCCAACGCGTGGCCCGCAGCAGAGCTTCTTGAAGACGTGGAAGACTTCAAGGGGACGTGCTTGAACTACTATAAATCTGTAGTATCGCTTGCCAAAGACATTCTCAAAATCCTGGCGTTGACGCTGGATCTCGATGAAGACTATTTCTGCGAGTTCGCCAGTGGCGCCGTAGCCACGATGCGTATGCTACACTACCCGCCAACGGAGAAGGGCGACGGTGAGGAGAAGCTGCAGCGCGGTATCGGAGCGCACACAGACTTTGGCGCAGTCACTTTGCTCCTGCAGGACGAGGTAGATGGGCTTCAGGCAGGTTTCACGTTTCTCATACCACTAGCCACCAATGTCTAACCGCTTGTTGGCAGGTTTGGGATAAAGAGGTGAAGCAATGGTTCGATGTGATGCCGGTGCCGGGTGCCTTTGTCGTCAACCTCGGCAACCTGATGATGCGCTGGAGCAACGACCGCTACATCAGCAACCTGCACCGCGTCATCAACCGCTCGGGCAAGGAGCGCTACAGCATCCCCGTCTTTTTCTCGGGCAACCCGGATTATGTCATTGACTGCCTGCCAAATTGCAAGCCCGACGGCGAGCAGGCAAAGTATCCGCCAATTACGGTCGAGGATGCTGTCGGCGGCAGCTACCGGGAGAGTTACGGGAGGGCAGAAAAATGGAAGGCGTCGCATATGAAGCAGGGTGTCGACAAGGGAGTTGAGACTCCAGTAGGAAATCCGGTGGCGGTTGCTTGAGACCGTTTTTTTATGTTGATGGCGTCTTTTCATGAAGTGGATGGAGATTTAGCTGTGGCCAAATGAAGAATTCAACGGGTACCCCAGATTTTGGTGATCATTCGCAGGTGCCAGGGAGAGGCCATTGCCCAAACTGTCGTGATTTTGATGTCGACGCCCTGTTCGTGAGTCTGGTGGTGGAAAAGTTACATAGGCCCCTTGAGGCACGCAGAGCGGCCCATTGAAAACTTCTGAAAGCCCAGAGAAGACACATAATGAACAGACGCGGGTGTAAGCGGACGATTGCTTGCGGTGAATGCTCGGCGCAGCTTGAAGCTCGGATGGAGAAATACGATGGAATGATGAAATGAAATGCTGGTGGTTCGTGGAAATCCGGCAGCGGCTCGGGCCCACGTGATATGGGGTCCCGCGTTCCCATCGACGAATAGCATCATCATCGTCAACCTCACGGTCATTGGAAGGCATCACAACTTCCAACCGCCATCATGTTCCGCCACGCAGCTCGTGCTGCGCAATCATCATCTCGCGTACACGTCGGCCGTCAATTTCGCCGCTCCGCCCACGATTCCCACTCCTCTGTCCACCATGATGTCCCCGCCGACGAACCCATTGGCGTACGTCCCTCGCCCTCAAACCCATCGGGCGGTCCATACCGCACGCAAATCTCCCCGAAGAACAAGAGGAGCAGCTCTGACTGACGGAAATTGGACCAACAGCGCGGCTTCTGGGTAGTCGTTGGGCTCATCCCCGTCTCCTGGGGCCTCTACAAGCTGGCGCAGCCGGACAAGGAGGGCAAGCTGCCATGGCTGACGCGCATCATTGACTACTACGGCGATCGGAGGGAGCAAAACTTGGCCGATCACGTCCTCCACTCGCGCTTCCAGGCGCAGGCCGGTTTCCACAAGAACCTGCTCTTCAACGAGAAGCCGCACGGCTACCACACGCTGCGGACGCCCGAGTACGTGGAAGCAGCACTACCACCATGACCCTCCCCTTCTTGCTCCCCCGGCTGGCCTCATCATGACGAAAGAGACATGTGTCCTGCTAACCGCTAGGGCGCTCGTCCGCCGCAAAACAGAATGTTCAACACGGGCTCCCCCTTTAACGTGCCCGCCGGCTTCAACATGGACCTGACCAAGGTGGTCGAGCACTACGAGCGCGAAAACTACGAGGCCAACCGCCTCAAGCACGAGCAGATCAAGAACGGCGCCGTCCCCTGCGAACAGCTCCCGGGCCGTATGGGCGACGCACACTACCCCGAGCGCTTCTCCAAGTGATCTATTCGTTGGATCTGATTGGAAACGGGGGCAGGATAGATGTGGAGGCGACGAGTCGGTGGATAGGAGTTTGTGGAAGAGGTTGGCCGCTGGTAATGTGGTAGGGGGAGAGCAGGTGGAGGTAGGTGGTTTCGTGCTGGCTATGAGGCATAGAGTCGTGAATGCGAATGTGAGGTGTCTATTCAATGCTGGAGAATTCAAGAGCATGCTTCGGACTTGTCGTCGCCTTCTATACCATCTTGACTAAGTTTGGCCTCCTGACTGATCGATGTCTGTTTCTGTGCTTGTGTCGTTGTTTGCAATGGCAATTTGAAGATCCCTTGGCTTCCATTGCCTGCATAAGCAAGGAAGAGCACCAGCACTCAATCCACATCTGAATGACGACATCAGTGCTCATCCACGTTGTCTCCGCTTGAGTATAACAAATACCATGGCGCAACCGCAGCAAAAGGAAACGAAGCAGAAGACACAAAAATCACGTCACTTGGCAGCAGGAACGAGCGCACGAGTCAATCAACATCACTGATCCATTCGTTCATTGATCTGTTCAGCCTGCTGATCCTCTTAGGCTCCATTCGGTCCACCACGCATCGAGCAAATTCAACCATCCTCTTTCGGCCCTTTGAGATCAACAATTGTCCAGGCACTGCCGGACCCTCCAAGCCGAAGCAGTCGTAGGCATGACCGTGGTAGTCGTCCACGTCGTGGATGTGACCACGGACACGGGCACCGTCATGCTCTTGGTGGGCGGCCAAGGCCAGTCCGTCTGCGTATTAACCGCGCTCGAAGTCGTCGCCCAATGCATGCCGCCGAGGCCGGAAATGAGGACGTCGAAAGTGCCCTCAAGAATGGTCGTGACGGTGAAGATGACTTGCTTCCCATTGGTCCTCGAGAGAGTTGGAACCCTGGCGTAAGAGACAGGAGTGGTTGTCGAAATTGTGTCGTTGAAGGTGGACGTGGTGAAGATGGAGGTGGCATCGGCCGCGGATTGCGTTGAGATGACCATGGCAGAGGCCCATCCGCTCTCCCATAGGGTCCAGAAAGCCGTCGTTATGTTCTTGTGAACAGCAGTGATGGTCGACATGGCCATGGTATACGAGGTGATGCTGCTGCTGGCAGACGTCGTGGTAGTGTCATTTTCCTCGGAGCCTATGAAGTCAAATCCGCCATCTTTTCTGACGAGATGAGTGGCGATAGCGAGGTGGTCGGGAGAGGTCGAGGTGAGAGCAGCGCGCAGAGCTTCAGTCTCGTTGAGCGAGGTGCCAGCGAGGCTCAGAACAGCCATGCCCAAAAGGGCGAGGAACATTATGAACTTCATGTCGAGAGTGATTGAAGTTGGGAGCGTGTGAGACCTAATAGGGTGCGTACCAGTAAGTGAGACGTCCAAGGAGCGATCAGTGAACGCGATGCGCGTGTGCTGGAGCATGCACATGTGTGTATCGTGAGCGTCTGTGAAGCATCTCGTAGACGCAACACGGCAAGTAAATGGAGCAACTGGTGAAGGGGACGTACACATGCTTGAAGCATGCATGTGCATGGCGCGTGAGCGCACCGGACGCGTACGTACCTTGGTAGAGCAAGAGATGGAAGATGTGGAAGAAGGATGAAGGTTCAACAGTGGTCGATAAGAATATACACCCACGAGACTTGAATGTGAATTACAAGCGAGGGCGCTAGACGGAGGTTGTCTGGTGTTATGAGAAAGGAGTGAGCTCAATTCGGGCAGGAGTGGTAGAGCCAGAGTCCGGCTTGCTGTCAAAGAGACCGTACAAGATTCACCATCACTGCTAGAGCCCACTTCGTTCAAGCCCCCAAAGGCATTTTTTGAGCATTCTATAAGGAGTAAAGGGAAAATCTGGCACTGGCAGGTCTCTCACGAGTGAAAGTCTTCAGGTTTTAAGAAAGCTTCAGCTCAATTGCCAGCAAACACAGAACACCAAATCCACAAAGCTTTCCCACCAAGCTACAATCAAACAGGGAACACCAACGAGAAGGAGCACAAACAAAATCCCCAGCCCGCCGCACCTTCTCACAGCCCAAACACCTCTCTTCTCTCTCACCCCTCACTCCCACTCATGTGTTCCACAGAAAACACTAAATGCTGGCAACCTTACCACCCATGGCATACGTAGCCAGGTCACCCGTGCTGCGGTAGGTAATCTTTTTGCCGCGACAGTAATTTGTCTCGTAGATGCTGCACGCGCCGTAGAGCTCGGGGCCGGCCGACAGCATTTGGTCGATCCACGTCGTGCCTAGGTTGTAGTACAGGTCGGGTGTGTACTGGCGCTTGACTCAGCGGCTGCGCCAGTTGGCCTTTTTGCACATGTAGAGCTTGATGGGGGGCGTATACTTGTCGTGTTCGTGGGTGGTTGCTGGAGGCCCGGCGGGGTGTCGAATAACAAAATGGGGTATTCTGACATCAGGAGCGGGAGCGGCGGCCGGAGAGGTTACGAGGGCGACACGGCTGGCTGTGACTAGTGTCTTTCTGGACATGATTTTTTTTCTGTCGTTGAAGATGTTTGGTCTTTATTCGAAGGATTGTATTTGTGACGTGTGGTTGTGTTGTAGACGAGAGCAGGTTGCAATGTTTGAGTTTTCAGGAGAGACTGAGGTCGATTGGAGTACAGGTAAAGCAGCCTACTGGCTTGCAGAAGACGACAGAAAAAATACCGGCGCAGACAGCGATACTGTAAACTCGTGTTAAAGAACCGTGACGCTCGAAATATAACCCATGCTGACATCCGCAACGAAGTTATGGCGCGAAGATGAGGCGGTATTGAAATTCTAGAGCGAGGAGTGCGCTTTAGCTATTGAAGACCCGATTAGGAAGCTTTGTGTTAGTTCACAAGCCTTTCTCCTCGTCTTACTTGAAATCCATGGTGTAGTCACAAGCGTGACCTTTGATAGACAAAGACACGAGCCAAAGCACGAAATGCCTTTGATCATGCGTTGAGAGATATTATCGAGGCACACACAACAGCAATGGACGTAAAGATAAAATTTTGCTTTTGGTTAAGGCATCATGATATCTAGCGAAGAAGAATGACGACAGAGATCTATGATCAGAACGTGCAGAAGCACTTCAAGCCAAAAAGCTACATCAATTCATCTTCAGGACAGAAGCGAAGATACCAGAACATTGCGACAAATGATTCCCGTCAGCAAAGATCAGCAGGAAAAAAAGCACAAAGCTCACCTTCTACTCTGCTGCTCACCACGCAGCTCATTGATGAATCAAAAGCATCCCCTACTCGCCTACCCTTGTGATGCTTCCCCCACAAGCAACTCCCTCTCGCCTCTTGCTCTCGCGCATCAGCGCCGCCACGAGCACTTCCTCAAATACCTCTTTGCCAGCCACGATAGAGCCCCCCTCCACCACCGCTGTCTGTACACAAGCTTGCAACCTGCTAGCCAAAGCCGTCAGAGCATCTGGAAGGACAAACTGCATCTCTTCGAACGCAAAGAAGTCGTACGCATCTTCCGCGTCTTCCATCCAGTCCAGCTGATCGTACGGCACGTCCAGTCGGCGTAGATTCTCTGAAATGGTGGATACGCCAGTGTGAAAGCACAGTGACAGATTTTGCGTCCGCGAGGTGCTCGGAATGCGTGAAAGTGGTAGATGAGTAGAGTGCGACTTGGTGCGCGTGCGGCTCCGGCGGCCAGTGGTAGGGCGGCGGGAAGCTGTGTCACGGTCTTGAAGGAGAGGTTTATGGTCGACACCCAAATTGGTTGATATAGAACGAGGGCGCAGCTGTCGAGTGTGGACTGGAGTGCGTGCTGAGGATTGTGTACGCTGCTGCCCATCTTGGCCCAATGACTCCCGTGATATGTCCACCATTCTGCTCCTTTCCGGACCTCGGCTACTAGAGACTTGATACTCCTGGTCTTCTGGAGCTACAGAGACAGGCAATAAGGCCGTCCCCACATAATTTCTTGTCTGTCGTGCCACTTGAGGTACCATATTAATAGTATATCCCGGATCAATGACGGGTGACTTGAAAGTGGAGCCCTGGCGCTGTCCAATTCTGTTTGCCATGAATTCCCGAATGTCACGAGTGGGCTCACTTGCAGGGGCATTAAAGGTCCGATTAGGTCCATCAGCAGATTTCTGGCGTGCGTTGCGGCCTTGCCACTCTGGAGCAATTCTCTTGGGCGCAAAACGTCTACCAGAGTGCCTGGGGCTCGCGGCCATCGATGCTTTAGGACTATTGAAAATCATTGGCGATTTGAAAAGCTTGTTTACGTGGCTAGCGGCAAGGTGTTGTTGTGGGTCTGATTCCTGTTGTTCTGCTGCTGGCAGAGTCGTGCGTTGATGAGGGGTTGGCCCGTTGGTCGGGCGGTTGATAGGGACGAAACTGTTGACGGGCTGGAAGCCAAGGCTATGAGTTCGTGACTGAGGAGGACTCTGAGGTGAGATGGGCACAGAACGAGTCTCACGAGTCTCTTCCGAAGGCCTTTGAAGAAGCCTTATGCCCTGCTCAATTTCAAAGTCATGATAAGCATTCGCAGTTCGCACAGGGGATAAAGACGTTTGTGGAATTGGAAGCTGTTGCTGTCTCAGTGGGGGCGATAGGCCTGACGTATTGGGCGAGATGTTGAGCTTCACTGGTAATCTCTCAGTCAAGGGTGTTGGTTGCTGAGAAGGGAGCAGATGCGGTACTTTGTGCGCATAAGATGCATGCATCTTTGCCATCGTCCACGGATTGGACAGAACGACACCGCCGTTCAGATTTTCAGAGTCATCCACATCTTTTTCCTGCTCAGTCGGATGCCAAGTGTCCTCATTCTCATATGGAGTGTCTTCCAAGTCGAAATCGTACATGTTGGATTTCCATGTACGTCTTCTTTTTGGGGCTCGATCCCTAATTCTGCATGGGTCCATATCTCTGAAAAGATCAACATCAGGATTCTGAGCGCCAGATTTGAATCCAGCAATGCTTAAGCAATCTTCATCAGACGGAATTGCTGTATGTGCGCCCAGTGAAGCTTGACGCTCGGAGAGAAGGCGGAGTTCATCCACTTCATTGCCCTCGTCGGTCAGAACATCTTTTGATACGTTGGTGATCTCATCTAGTCCAGCTGGAAGCGTAAGATCTTTTCGAGGCGTTGATTTTTCATGCGGACTAGTCGAAACTTCCGTCTGTAGCCGTCTCAACCCGGGTATGTCTGACAATGGAACGTCTCCTCCAACTACATCATCCTCGCGCAGTCTGGCGGCTAGGGTAAGTTGCTCGGCAAGATCGTGATGTTGCTGTTCCGGAAGAGCCTTTACCAGAAAGCTTTCTACAACCTGCAACACTAAATTCGGTTCCACAAACAAGACGTCATCCTTGGCTGGCTCGACGTTCGGATCATAGGCTTCTGGCGGACACTTGATTTCCAAGCGAAGAAATGGATCCTTGATGCCTTCAAAAGCCCTCCCGATCTTCTTCAATCGGATCTTGAAGAGCTCGGCAACCTTTTTGAGTGTTCCCTTGGAAGTGGCGACCGGTCTCGCGTCCACGCTGACGAACTGTCTGATTCCACTTATCTTCCCGGGGTCTGCATCGACGTTCGGGACCAAACCTTCCACCACAAATCCCTCCTCTTCGTGCACTATAAAAGCGCACTGGCTCACACAACCCACACCAAATACCTTTAAGCACGAGTCCTGTATGGAAAGCTTTCCAGGGTTCGGAGCGTAGACCCAATCGCCCATTCCACTAGCCGCACCGGCCTTTCCATGTCCCTTGGCGACCTTCAACTGAAAGCGCACTGCCGGCCTGGCAACCGCATACGCCATCATCAGCTTTTTGATCTGCGCCACGACCCTATCGGCGTGTTTCAGAGCCGCCTGCTTGCGGACCGGCCAGCGATCGAAGAAGCCCGTTGCCACCACCGTCGTACCAACTGGATGGCTCTTGCGGCCCGGCTGCCCCTTGAGTTCGCCATTGCTTCCAAACCTCATGGACTCTCCAACCGCCTCGCCCACGACACGTGTGACGATTTTAAACGTGCGGGCACACTCGGCAACCCCTGCCAGTGCTTCGCCGCGGAATCCCAGGGTCGCGCCTCCGAGACGCGCCACGTCGGCGAGGGAGCTAATCTTGGAGGTGTAGTGGCGCCGTGCGGTGAGTGGACGGTCGGCTGGTTGAATGCCGTGGCCATTGTCGCGCAGCTGTATGAGGTCGATGGTATTGGCAGAGATGTCGAGCGTTAGGGAGGTTGCGTGAGCATCAAGGGCGTTATCGATGAACTCCTTAGCGACGGCAGTTGGGGACGTCAGTAACTGCGCGGATGAGAGAACGCTGGAGGTGTCGTGCGGTAGAGCGCGCATCGTGGTCAGCGGCGTGAGAGCGTCGATGGACGCCATGGCCGTGTTGGTTCATTGATGGTCGAAGGTGTATAAAGTCGGTCCGTCAACAAAGAACCACTGTTCAACGTGAAAAAGATGAAGCGTTGTGGAATTGACAGTAGTGTTGATTAGATTTCCTGGTGAAAGTAGAGCTAGTGTTGGAAGACGCGTCTCGAACGCGACCTTGGACGCCAAGGCACGTGCCATCATGACGTCATTTATTACTTTTGAGGTTCCGTAGGTTCACAGTTTGAATACTTCCGCTTATGTCCTGTTAGCAGCAAGGTTGCGTTAGACAAGAGTGCAATGTCTACATTACCCAAGCACATAGAATATAAAATGATACCAGGTACCTGAAAGATGCATCACCCAATTCCAAAAACCCTCGCAAAAAATCGACGGTCAGTCGGATAACAGACTCGTGCCAATATTATACAGCCAGTCAGTCCAATCCAGAAGTACCCCAGCTTGTTCAGAGATAAAACGGGCAAAATGGACAAGAGGGCACGAAGGGAGTCAATCGAAAGGGGAAGAGTAAAATTCACAAACAACAAAGGCATCCCTCCAGAAAAGCAGACTCCCATCAATCAATCAATCCTAATCCCGTCGTCGCTTGAAAAGTTTGGCAGCCCAGCTCCTTTTCTTTCATGTGCCTGCCGACGCCCATGACGCCCGTTGCCATCGCGTAATTCCACAACCTACCCGTTTGATCTTACCGCAAGAAATAAGCCAAGCTCATGAACTCGTCATCTCGACATCGTAGTCCCCTTTCGACTCGCCATCTGAAACCTTTGGGCCTCCCTCCACGAGCTTCATGAAACTGGCCTTCCTGGCGTCGACGACATCCTTGTCCAGATCCTTCATCCAGGCATTGTTCATGACGAGTTTCTCGTGGGCCAGATTGGAGCGGTTCTCTCGAACTTGCTCCATTTCAACCAAACCGTCTTTCCCGCCGCTGCGCGCTCGGTCGTTCTTAACCAAGTACTCGAACGAGCCGGGCTCGAAGACAATGTGGTATCTTTCGAGGCTGATTCGAATGGTAAGGCTCTCTTGACTCCGGTTGATCTGGTCAAACTTTTCTTCCTGGTCGTCCTCATCCCCGGGAATGTCCCTCCGAAGGACAGGCCAGCGCACACGACCATGAGGGACACCTTCGGTCGGAGCAATCCTGGTGTAAGAAGAAAGGTATGCACGCCACTTTTGCTCGTGGCTAGCCTGCTTGGCATCGAAGGTCGGCTCCTCACGCTTGAAGATCATGACGCGAGCGACGGCGCTTGGTTTGTTCTGCTTACGTTAGGCGAATGGTCGTTACAGGCGAATGCGCAATACTCACATATGTTATTTTGTACACGTCGCCATCCTTGGAATACTTCTCAACCGTCCTCCTGTAGCTGAGCTCGGCGTCATGGGTCGTCTCCTCTTGCGAGCGGTCCTTGCGAAAGAGTTGGTAGATGTCATATGTTTTGTCCTTGGAGTCGCTGCTAAGTAGCGCGATTGCGAACCTGACCAACGAGCTGAGAAGCTTGTCGAACGAGTAGAGCTGCCATCCAGTCTGGAGGTAATACCTCCTAAGCGTTTCCTCAATCTGACTGAGCTCAATCTCGCCCTTGATCTGGTCCATGAACATCTCCAAGACCTGCTGATAAAAGTTGGCCATCGGTGAGGTATCACGAAAGAAGTCCTCTGGGCGCTTGTCAATCAGATTGAGATCAAGCGCAGGCTTTGTCTGCTGTGCCCTCTCAACAAGCTCATGCACCTTCTCCTCATTCTTCTTGAGATTTGCCAGACGCTCGTAAAGGATGACAAACATCCGGAAGAAGCAGTAGATCGGGAGGTTGCAGTACATGTTATATGTGTCGCGCTTGTACGGGCAATCGGGGGCAATATCTTGGACATCCATGACGTTTCCATCAACAGGGTGCTCGAGCCATCGATCCGAGGTTACGTTTATGGACTGGGGTGCATCTGCGTCGTCTGCCATCTCTTCTTCACCCACCGATCCAGCCTCCGGGGTACTGCCACGGCTGCCAGAGGCGACACTGTCGTCGGCGTCTTTGCGCGAGGTCTTGCCACTACGGCCAGGGTCAAGGACACCGCGGCGCAGATCTTGGTTCTTACCGTTGACCTTGTATCCGCGCCGCGAAGGCTCCTCGGTCCCACCCATCTCGTCATCCGTGTAGTCAGATTGAGGAGACCCAATGGCATTGTCAAACTTTTGCGCATCCAGGCCGAAGAAGAGAGGAACAAACTCCTTGACAAAGGCATAGAGGCGATGGGATTCGGCAGAGTTGCTATTCTCTGCGTGCATCAGAAGTAACCGCGAGGCATCCAGGAGGACATCGACATCAGTAAAGGAGTATTCGAACTGGTACTTGGGCACAGGAAGTCCTTGAACCTCGCGCTGGCGCTTCTGCTCCTCGTACTTGACCTGAATTTCGTTCTGAAGAGTCTTTGCTTGGAACTGACGCTTGTCGGCAGCCTTGGCACTTGCGCTTTGGTGATCCAAACTTTTCCAGAAGATCCGCTGGGTTTGCTCGCGCCAGACCTTCTCCCACTCGCGCTGAGCAGCCTTCCACTCCTCTAACTTTTGCTTCATCCTGTTGAGGAGGACCGGGATAACGGTATATGGAGTAGCAAAGAGGTGATCGATGACTGCGTTGCCCCTCTCGCGGTTGTAGATCTTGTAAACGACTCTCTTGAAGATGGTCTCGCTCTGACCTCCCAGATTGGTCGGTAACTTGAAAGCCATCCTCTCCTCGGGGCCCATGTTAATCAACTGCTGGGCTATGGGCTCCAGCTGCTGAATCGTCCGCACACATGCCTCGATGGTGTGGTCGTAATCGTGGCGCTCTTCCTCAATCCTATGCAGGCCCTCTTCAAACTGATTCTTGCGATGTGCCACAAAGCCGCTATCCTCAGAGGCCCAGGTTGGGTGACTAGCCCACTCGTCGTTCAAGACTGAGTGGCATAATTCGTCGCGGCCACTGCAAGGCCTCATCTTCTCCGCGCGAGGGAGCTGGCGGTAGCTGGGGCCAAGGCCGCGGCAATTAGACAAAGCAACGCGGCCGCTCGGAGGCTTCGGACGATTCTCAAGTTTGTCCTCTTCCTTGTCAAATTCCAAAAATTTCCGGAACCAATTCATGAGTTCAGGATTTCCGCCAATGAAGGACTGTGCACGGTGCAGCAGTAGCGACTTGTCAATGAGATCATTGGAGAAGAGGTTGCACAACTTGAGGAACTCGTTCATGGTGTTCTTATTGCTGATATACTTTTTGACGCGATCGAAGAAGGCCAGTTCATCGGCTTGCGCTGCGAGCGATGTCGTTGGCGGCATCGGTTCCGGTGGAGCGGGAGTCAGAGTTGGCGAAACAGCTGGGCCGTCGGCGATACCTGCCTGCTTTGGACCGTGTTGCTTAGGGCGCTTCAAACGAAATGATTAGCAACGATTCAGCTTGCAGCTTATGCAGCTGGTGAGTGCAAAAAGACGCCGGTTTTTGAACAAAGCAGTCCAGATTTTGGACATGAGAAAGTAAGTTTTTAAGGAAACTGCCCAACAAACAAGAGCAGGAAGACTTGATCAATAGCCAAGAGAGAATGATAAGAAAACACTACTGTTTGTAGGCTGGGAAATTGACGAACAGGGAGGAAAACAGCAGTGAGTTGATAGTGGTCCGTGCACCGATAGAAAAGCAAACAAGAAAGCACTTACTTTGGCCATACCCGTTCCCATAGGAAGACCACTCCTCTGACCTGCTGCGACTCCATCTGCTGGCATGGAAGTCGGCATCGTATTCGAAATGGCCACGGTTCCTTGTCTGTCGCCACGTTTCCGCTTGTTGTCGCGGCTGGCACTTGGTGTTGGAGCAAAGTTGCCAACTGGAGGCAGACGTCCAGGTCCTTGCTCGTTTCTTGGGGTATGGTGCATCTGAGGGGTTCCACCAGGCTCACCGCGGACGTTGCTGAACATGTACTGCTCTTCTGCCGCCTGTCTTGCTTGAGCTGCACGATGTTGAGCAGCAGATTCCGGGAGAAATTGCTTGAAATCCTCGAGCAGATCGGGTGCCGAATTGAAAAGCTGTGTGACCTGCGCGTACACGTCCTGTATCGGCTTCGATTCCCTCTGGTAGGTTTGAAGTATCTCTAAAAATTGCTTGTAAATGTCCGGCTGGGTGGCGAAGCGGTTCTTGATCTTGTTTACGTAGCTTATCGCATGGTTGAACTCGACAGGACCCTTCTTGTCCAAACCAGCTGGCGCGCCAGCTTGCTGACCCATGGCACCAACACCGTTCATGCCTTGAACTCCCATCTGGTTGGCAGCGCCACCTGGTGCAGACATGAGGTCGGGCCTGTTCAGCATGCCTGTTGCAGCTGATACGGCGTTACTCAGCTGAGACACTCCCCTTTGCTCTTGTTGATGGGCAAGCGCGGCAGCAGTCATTGCAGCTTGTTGTTGGTCCCGGACATGCATGTCTGGAGGAGAGATCGGAGCTTGGTTGCCCTGGCCCTGCTGAGGAAAATGGCCTTGCCCAACTGGGCGACTAGGACTGAACAGGTCGGCGCCACCCGCCTGTTGCTGGGGCTGTTGTGGTTGTTGCTGCTGCGCTGCCGACTGCTGAGCCCAAGCCGCTATAGGCCCGCGAGAGCTCGTGTCGTAAAATTGCTGCTTGTCAGCATTGTTTACATCACCGTTGACTGGTACACTGCGAGGATTCGAGAGCGGACGTGGGACTGGCATCGAAGACACCGTGGTCCCCATAGGCGTAGTGACCCTGATCGCATTCGGATCGCCACCTGTTCCACACTCAATTTTGTAGCCCGGCGGAAGAAAAGTGTTGAAGCCTTGGATCAGGTTCGGATGTCCTGCAAAAAGGGTGGAAACACGCTCAATCACACCCGGGGTATCAATTCTGTTGTACGAGAGTCAGCGTTTTCCCAAGAATTCCGCCAGTGTGCAAATAACTCACGCTCCGCTCTTGAAGTCTTTCATGATATCCAAAAACTTGTTGTATACGTCTGGATGATCGTGGAACTGAACCTTGACCTGGTCAAGGTAGCTCAACGCATCCTGCGAAAAATTAGCCCGTTTCTCACAAAGCGTAACTTAAGACCCCATTGGACTTACATTGAGAATCGGCTGCTGGCCCTGACCCATAGCTATAGACTGCTGCATGCCGGGGGGGCCACCGAATGGCACCATGAGGCTCTGTTGACCACCCTGGACTGGGTGCTGCAAGCGAGGACCATCAGTCTGCTGCTGGCCAGGACCAGCGCCAAATATACCCGCGGGTCCATTAGGACCACCCATGGAGGTCGGGAGGGAGTTTGGTCCCATTTGAGACGAGTTGCCCAGTATGCCATTGGGGCCGTGCATGGCACGCACTTGAGGCCCTACAGCCACTGGCTGATGCAAGTGGACTGAGCCAGCATGGTTCTCATGCGTGGCTTGCTCAGCTTGCTGGCGCTCGCGCATCTCGCGGTCCCGATGCTCCTGCATGGCAACCTCCTCTGCACGCCTGTCTTCCCTCATGTCTCTCTCACGCTCACTATTTTCCTGTGGACCGTGTGCGAGCTGTTGCTGTTGTATTTGCCCAATACCCGGGAGCGAGTAGCCAGGTCCTTGTTGTGCGGCCTGAAGTGCCTGAGGTCCACCACCTGGTTCCTGGGAGGACGGAGTTAACCGCGAGGTCTGCGCAGGCGAAGCTTGTGATGCTTGGTTGAGCCCTGCAAGACCAGGAAGGTTGTGTCCGGACGATTGATTTGGCGAGAAGAAGGGTGCTGCATATGATCGGATTAGTTCTCTACTCGACTAGGCGGAAATGCAGCTGGAGATGCTTTGATTTCTTACCGTTGGGAGGAGGCAGGACATTTCCACCGCCCTGCGCAGAGACTTGCTGTGGAGGCTGCTGACTGGGAGCGTTTGAGCTGAGGAAAGATCGTATTAGCATCTAGACTTGACGGATTTGAAGCTCCAGTGTTGGTGTCGAGTCCCCCGGTATCCAAACTCTGACCCGCGTCTGCCCAGCTGACGCTGGGTAGAGGAAGCGCTTACCCAAACCCGCCTATAGGACGAGAAGCGTGCGCCTGCGCCTGTTCGTTGTTGTGAGATGCACCAGCGCCACCCTGGCTGTGCGATGGAGGCCAGCTCTCGCGATTCGCCGGATTCATGGCGATGCGACAGGAGTCGAGAGTAGAGGTGATCGATGCGCACACGTCGTTGCGACGATAGTCTCTAAGGGAGAAGAAAAGGTCAAATCAGCCTTTGGATGACATGTGCCCCAAGAGTCGGAGCTTGGTCAGGCAAGACGGAGCGGTTTTGACGAATGCTGGAGCTCGCAGTGTGGACGTGTGCGAGGGCTGGCAAACGAATCCGGACGTCGAGAGCGGCAAAGAGATGTCCAGCGAAAAGGAGATGGCGACCCTAACTGGACAGTCTCAAGGGGCAGTACATGCGCAATAGACCGCTGAGTAGCGATGTCTGTGTGGGCAGGTTGGCGGCTTGGAGCAATGGTGGGCTAGCTTGTGGTAGAAAGAGTCGCGCATCCAACCGCGCGGGCCATTCCGTTCGCTCGCACTCGGCACAGAGGAAACTCCGATGACGCATTGCCTAAACAGGCCTAAGGCGGTGACGAAGCTCCAGCTCTTGCTGCTCTTCGAATGGCGCCATGAGCTCCAACACGAACCATCTGCATGTCTAGGCCAGGTGACGGATGGATGCTCCCTGACTGCCCGCCAGGACTTCGGTGTGTTGCCACACATTTCAGTTCCATCACGGCGTTGCAAACTGGACTGCCGCGTGCTCTGACTGTATCACCAACAAACCGCCGTGTCCGCACATCACACGTTGAATTGCCTGTGTCTCATTGGCTACCCATACCAATACCCAGCCTCATCTCTCCCTGATCCCTTCCATGCCTTTGATTCAATCAGCTGCCATATCATCATGTAATTCAGCAAAGAGCCTTTGTCAAGTGCCTTGGAACGCCGACATCAGCATCTTTTGGACCCCTCTGGCCGATCGTGTCCCCATCAGCTGCCACACCACGCTACTCAGCAACCCACTCCTCATGCCAGAAGTCAATGACATCTTGGACCGCTTGCTCTCCGACGAGCTTGTCCATCACCTTCAAGAGCTCTTGAGCTTCCTTGTCATCTGTAGACGCGTGTGCCAGATCTCGCAGACAAGGGAACAAGTCCGTCAAACAGAAGATGGTGTCACGATCGAGAGGCTCGTTTGCGGCCGTACAGTGTGGGAGAATGTCGAGCGCCGTATTGAAAGTCTCGGCGACGCTGGCTGGGCGAGTTGACTGTCTGCCAGCGATGAAAGCCTTCAAGACTGGCTCCACGGACTGGTTGGATGGCGCAAGGAGGATTGGTGGAGCGGCGATGGAGCCGACGTCCAATGCAGTCTTGAAGCAGTCGTATGTATGGATGGGAGACGGTTTACGCGAGACGGGAAGCACAGGAACCTCCCTTCCAGCATCGAGTGGATAGGTGGGCATCGTCTTGCCGAGTGGCTGCAGCAAGTACAAGATGGCCGAATCAGCACCTCCGTTCAAGGTTGCGAAGCGACGGACTCGCTCGACAGTAGCCGCCAGACGGTTCTCAGCCACCGATCCGGGCGTAACAATGAGAACCAGAAGATTGCCTTGGTCAGAGGGGATGACAAGATCATAAGTCTCGAAGAGGTTCTCTGTAAAGAGTGAGCGCGTAAAAGTAAACAAGGCATGTCTCGGCTCACCTTGTAGGTTTAGCCCGTTGCGAGCTGTGATGATTGGGATGATCGTCGCAGCAGACGGGCGACGACGAAGAGTGCTGCAAAACATGTTGGAGAGGTAGTGTCGTGGTCCTGATGTCGGCCAATGCTTCTGAGGTTGTTGAAGACGAAGACTGAATGTCTGAGTGGGTGACCATCTCATCCCAATGACTTCCCAAACGCTCCACGCGGACCTTTGCCGAGCTCAAAATGAACATAACAAACATCCCTTTCAAATTCTTTATGCGAAGCGGAAGTGAATGGCCATTCTTTTTTTTTCTTTCTTTTTGTCCGAACATGCACAGCATTGAGTATGTCATAGAGTCAAAGTGCCAATGATTATTGTACACCGATCGTAGACATAATATTCAGAATGTTCCCGTAAGCGGCCAAAGTCTAATACTTTTGCACACCATATCATTCCGTGTAAAAAAACTGGGTATTGAGGAGAGATTGAAACGCAGGGTGCGATTGAAGTGTGTCCCAAAATCGAGCCATTACGACTTTTCGGTGGTCGTCCCGGACTTCACAGACTCAGATCTTTGGTGTTTGCCAGGTTCAGTGATGGAAACTGCAGCTTGACCCTTATCAGACTTGGCTTGCGGTTGCAGCTCTAAGGCAGCTACCTTTTTCCCCGCAGAATTGTTGCCCGGCAGAACGACTGCAATTTGAGTCTTCAAGGCACGTAGCTCATTTTCCAGTTCTTGATTCTTATTCTGCAGCTCCTCAATTTTGACATCCACCTCGTCCCGGCGGCCGCTCGCCTTTCTCCTAGACCGCCACTGCTCAAAGACAATAACGGCGCCGGCAACAAGGAACATGAAAGTCTCGGACATGAAGGTTGCACCCATGTCGATGGCCTTACTTTCCGACAGCGGTCGCACCTTGACCGGCCTAGAAGATTTTTCCTTCATGAGCTGCTCTTTTGTCTTCTTGAGCGCCTCTTCGTCTGCTTTTGTCTCGGCTTCGGTCTTGACGGTCGGGCCTTGGGACGCGCGCCGCCTGGCCTCGGCTTCCTTAAGTTCCCGTTGTATCTGCTTCTCGATGATTACGGGGTCCTGGAGCAGCCCGACGCGCCATCGCACGTCTAACCGGTGAAGGCCCTGGGCAAGCTGGACACATCTTCGGCGGAACGCTTCGTGGTCGCGTGCATTGCGCTTAATGGTATTCTGAGGGACATGGTGAGCCCCTATGCAAACTTGGCCATGGTAACATTACTCACGGCAATTGGTTTTGCCAATGTTCTTATGAAGAGCGAGCCAATCTTGAGGCTCAACGACATGGCTACTAAGGCTGGTGAAGGGGCGGAATGTGCGGCGGGATGGGAAGTTTAAGAAGAGGTCTAATAGGCCATGGAGTGGTATGACGAGGATACAGGCGATTGAGTAGTCAGGACAGGCCCTTGCCTTCAGTGAAGCCTGTCATTGACGCTGCGCCATGATGGCGGGTGGGAGCTCGTGGAGCGGTGCGTGCTCGGACCTGAACCTGGACCTGGACCTGGACCTGCATGGGTAATGTAGTAGCCGGTCTCTCTTGCTGCTTGTTGCTTGCTGCTCTGGCGACGACAATTCGCAGAAAGAACATGGAGACCAAAAGGCAGCAGGCCAACTTTGACCGAGTCCACGTCTCTTCCGTTAGCATCAGCATACACCAGACGACGAATACCACAATTCAACATTCACTTGTACCTAATTTGGCCTGCCGGCCACGAATTTTGCTTGGCCCTGCGTTGGTTGTGAGCGGCTGCTCGAAGGCGGTGAGCCCGCCCGTTGCTACGGTATGCGGTTGTTTAGATTTGCTGCGACAAACAACTCCCGCTCCCGTCCATCTCAGCCACAACACCGGCATCCCACCACCACCACCAAACCTATGTCAGTCCATGCTGATCCGCCTCCATCGCGGGTGCGGGAGCCCCAGCGCTACGAGTATGATACGGCAGAGCAGCTTGGAAAAGGCGGCTTCGCTATATGCCACCGCGCGTCTGTCGTTGACCAAGGCCGGCCGACGGGCAGAATAGTCGCCCTTAAAATCGTCAAGTCCAAAATGGAACCTCCAAAGCTTGCACAAAAGGTACAAATCTTTACTATTGAAGTGTGCTGAGTTGTAGCCTCGTTGACGCCGCCTGTCATTAGTTTGTCACGGAGCTACAGATACACTCCAAACTGTCGCATCCGAACATTGTCCAATTCTACCGCGCCTTCTCGTACTACAGCAGCACATACGTCGTCCTCGAAGTATGCGAAAATGGTTCCCTCGCAGATATGCTCAAGAAACGCAAGTTTTTCACCATGCCCGAAATACGGAGATTCCTAATTCAGACCTGCGGCGCTGTCAAATATCTGCACCACCGAAATATTATCCATCGCGACCTGAAGACCGGAAATCTGTTCCTTGATAGCGACATGAACATCAAGGTGGGAGACTTTGGCCTTGCAGCCGTGCTCGTTTCTCAGAACGACCTAGGGGCTAGACGGACGACCATGTGCGGGACCCCAAACTATCTGGCTCCCGAAATTCTGGATAAAGGTGGCAACGGCCACAATGAAAAGGTGGATCTCTGGGCAATTGGCATCATCGCGTACACCCTGGCCGTGGGAAGGGCTCCGTTTCATGCGCCAAAGAGGGAAGATATTTACAGAAAGCTCCAAAACCGGGAGTACAGCTGGCCAGAAGGAACGATTGGAAACGAAGTCTGCGAAGAGCTGAAGGATCTAGTAGGATCGCTGCTCGTGCACGAAGACGACCGTCCAAGTCCTGATCTTATTGTTAGCCATGCTTTTTTCAAGCTTGGATACATGCCACCAAGATTGGATGCCAAGTACAAGACCGGTGCGCCCAAGTTCGTCATAAAAGCCATGTCATCCTCAACAAGGACAAGAGGATATACCGATGAGTGGTTCAAAATTTGCAAAGAGTCGGGTGTCGGGGAGTATTCTCCGGGCAAGACGTTTCCACTTCTCGGCGGAAAGAGGATCCGCTCAGTCGTCAAGGATTGCGAAAAGGAGCTCGCGTTGGGTCGCCAGCCGATTGTTCCGATACCCTCAGACGTGGTTTATGTACCGTATCCAGACCGCAACGACTGGGACGACATTAATGGTGGAGGCCTAAGTCAAATTGCAGAAGAACGAGAGTCCTCACAGGACGATGCAGCGTATCTGGCCGAGATCAATGCAAACGACAGGAAGCAGGCGGCGCTGAACAAGCCCCCTACCAGAGGTAACAGGCTGGGCCTGTACAAGGAGAATGTTGCGCCACAACCATTACAGACAGGCGAAGTGTTAGAGAGACCCAAGCGAACGAGGACCACCCAGGCGGCGATACGGACTGTAAGTGCACAACGGCCCCCGCGGCCGTCCAGGGAAACCAAACCTTCTACCTCAACAGGAGCTGCAATACGAAGGAAAGCTTCAAGATCTTCCTCTGAGGAGGATGTGGAAATTTTGGAACCTATGCCAAAGGCTGCTCCTCAACCTAAGAGGAAAGGAGCAGAAAGAATCGACTCTTTAGAACCAATTTCTACGCACACAGCACCAATATCTTCTGCACCTCGGTCCTTTCCGGCTTCGACAGTACCCTGTAGTGACCCTACGTCTGTCCTGGAGCGTGTTTCGACATTCCGCGACAATATTGCTCGGGCCCTTGCTGGCAGGTCCACTCCTGGCAGAAAACCAAACAGCGCATATCGACTTCCGTTTGTCGCAAAATGGGTTGACTACTCAAGGAAACATGGTGTAGGCTATGTTCTCGAGGACGGAAACGTGGGATGTCTGCTCAGCGCAACCTCACGAGACCCCGTAACACATGTAATTGTTCGCAAAGGGTTTCGGCATTTGCAATCACTCTCCAAAGACCCGAGTTCGGTGGACAAAGTCCCCATGTCGTACCTTACAGACTGCGGCGAAGAAGGGATCCAAATGACGGAGCTCTCGCGGGAACGAAAACGGACCTGCGGCATCTTGTGGGCCAAGTTTGGCAAATACCTTTGCCAGCAGTATGCGGCAAACGACATGGAGCAGAATGAGCAAGACATGCCCATGTTCGTGAAATTTTACCAGCGACTGGGTAGCGTAGGAATATGGGGATTTTCGGATGGCTCTTTTCAGGCATGTGCTTTGACCTCTAGAGAATTTAACGAATGCTGACAGGCGTGCAGTTCAACTTTCCGGACCACACCAAGCTGGTGCTCTCGGCAGACGGCTGCTTTTGTAATTTTACGTGCCTCTCGCTCGAGGCCACGCAGCACTTGGCCGAGTTTGGAGAGCTCCCTTTTAAGTACATTAGGCAGCGCAATGTTCTGACGTGTCTTTTGCGTACTCTTTTATATGCACAAGGCACCAACGGGGCGGAGATCAAGGCCCTTGCGTCGGCCAATCTCCTCAAGGAAAAGCTTGATTTCATCGTCATGGTGGTTGACGCCTGGGTATGTGGAGGGGGGCTCGGACGGATGTCAAATCGGCTCCAGTGGAGCGGGCCGCAGCTCGACGATGGCAAGAAGCAAGACTGGATCACGGTTGGACGTTGCGGGGGCGATGGTCCTCGGGGTGCCTAGGAGCAGTGCCTAGGCATCCGAGTATTGGGATGACGTTGGTTTTTTCTCGGCCTTTCTTTGGCGTTGATCATGACTTTGGATTTGGATTTTCTCGCTCCGCAATTAGCGGAAGAGTTTGGGGCATGGACAGCAGCACCGATGGGAGGTATTGGCGGCGTTCTGCACAGGAGCAAGTTGTACAGCGAGAGACGTTTCGGATCGATAGTATAGTAATCAAAGGCAGCAGCAGTATTTGTATGCCAAGTCAACCACAAGCGTCAAGACTGTTGGCTGGGCTGACGATTGCGTAAAGCACCGCCCACCACCGCCACACTAGAAGCCACAGCTCCCGGCCTGCCGTCGCAAGATCCACTCCGCTGCCCTACCTACGTAACAGGCCCCCATTCATTTGACCCTCCGTACCCAACATCGAAACCCATCACCCTTGGGCTCATCAACGTCGACAGCCCTCTCTTGTTGCAATCCGTCCCTCCATACGATATTCTCTCCAGCCTCCCCACGACTGCCCAGGCCTGGATTCCGCTCCCGCCTGTTTATACACCTCGCGTTGCCGTCTGCCTGAACTGAACCTCACGGCATCTCAGGGCGGATTTTGGGCCCACCATGGTAATTGCCTCACCACTAGGCTCCCGCCCAACCACCACCTCACGGCAAACTGTACTGATATGAATAGGCTGTTACCAAGCGCGCCGGGCGCAAGAAGGATGCCGGCGCCTCTAAGCAGTCTGCCGCGGGCGGCGGAGCTGGGAAAGGCGGCTTCGCAAAGAAGGCCGTCTTCGAGACAACCAAGAAGAAGGAGGTGGGTGTGTCGGATCTCACCCTCATCAGTAAAATCTCCAACGAGGCCATCAACGACAACCTGAAGAAGCGCTTCGAGAATGCCGAAATCTACACCTATATTGGCCATGTCTTGGTCTCGGTCAATCCCTTTCGCGACCTAGGCATTTACACGGAGCAGG
>JAIFKG010001242.1:0-16530 GCA_020351975.1 Phyllosticta ampelicida | reverse complement strand
CCGCCCCCCGCTGTTGTAATGCCATGCTCAGGCGAGGCGTTGCGTTTGCGCATGGACAATTCCTCTCATCGCCTTGATATCGCCAAGATACGTGACCCAAGGCCAGCGATCTGGGTCGCAAAAGCTCCTCTATCGGGTACTGGTGCTAACAATTGGGAAAATGAGCCAACAACTCAAAACAGCCTCATCCTGGCACCACCGTCGGTAGCTTACCACCGCCGCGCGCGAGTTTCTCGTCTTCACCATGGGCCAGCGTGTTTGAGAGTCTGCTTGGTGGCGCGCATGATATGAGTGACGTACCTAGGTTGTGTATGGGGGGAGGCAGGACAAGGTCCGGTCCGTTGATCTCCTGGAGCTTGTCGAATTAATGTGGGGAGGGTGAAGTGCTCGGTGCTCGCACTTCTAAAACTCCTCCCTGTGTCCCCAACCGCCCCAGGTCGGACACTAATTCCGTTCGGTCCGCGTAGGATCGGTGCGACCCGTCTCCACACGGAGCCTCACCCCATCCGTCCGTCCGTCTGCCCGTCTGTCCGTCTGTAATCAGCTTTTTGTTGTGTTTGAATCCTCTTCCTAATCCCTCTTCCTAGCTTGTACCCCCTGTTGCGCGTGCCTCTCGCTTGCGCGCGTGAGCGCAAGGAGACGTGTACACTTGCGCACCAGTCCTGTTTTTGAACATCAGGGACATACATGAGACACCTAAGTCCTGGAGACGGCGGCAGGTGCCGTGCATGGAATCTCTAAGGAGCTCGTCGAGATAAATGGCGCCTAGTTTCGCGTCTGGAAATCGTCGAGCTGCTAGATACTAGTTGCTGGGCCCTGTATTCATGCTGAAAGCATCCCCTGCAAAGACCCTTGACTGCGGGCAGTAATGTGAAAGTCCTGCCCTACCCGCACTGCCAATACCAGAAACCAATCGGAATCCTCACCTACCGAACCGGCCCGAAAATATTGCATTTGACAGATAGAGGGTTTGTCTGAAGCCGGTCGTCTACATGTTCTGCAGCGTCGTGAAGCTTTCAGGTTTCGGTAAAGTGGTATTCCTTTTGACAACAACAGCACTTGTTTAGTCTTGTTTTTCCCAAGGTTAGTCATGTTGTAACCGAGGACCGAGTATCTGCACCAGCGAAAGTACCACCGTCGGAAAGAGTCAAGAGCCTCATGCGAAGGATCTCCACCGGTGTACGCGACATTACTTCCATGTTCAGAGCAGCCGAAACCTTACCGCCAGACCAATTGGACTTAATACTTCGATGTGGATGTACGAGTTTCCGGTCGATGTCGTCAACGGCTACCAGATGTCCTCTAAGCAAATTTGGTCATGGGTCCGAGCAGCGCTCTGGCGTTAGGAGGTCAGAACGCCAGAGGCTCATATTCTGTGGTTTCGTCGCAAGGACCCGGAAAACACCGTAAAACACCGGCAAGGAATGTCGACGCGATTCTTGGCCGATTGGGCGAGTAGAGCGGGGGCGGAGACCTGTTGGTTCGTTACCGAACTGCTGGAAAAAAGGACGGACTAAGACTCCTTGGAATTAGATTAGAAATGTTTGAATATACGGTTGTGGCTGTGTGAGCTTAAAGAATAAGAATCAAGTTGTGAGAGCACAGACTATGGCGCGTTGGCCGACAACGACGTATTCGGCAGGTAGGTAGTTTGTAGCCGAACAGGTCTGTATGCGTGGCGTCTCTGGGGAAATTTTGGCGGAGGCGTACAGTGTCAAGTATGCGCTTCGCGTGTTTTTGATACGCAAACACGAGATCATGCTCGAAATCTCCTTCCACACCGCTTTGTACTTACGATATCTGGCAATTCGATGCTTCTCATTCATTGCGTTGGTTTTTGTCCGTTTTGACGAAGCCGTTGGTAAGATGCTTGCAGGGGCTGACATGTCGAGCCCCTCATGAGATCTGTATCGCGGGAGACTAGTGGCGTACAGCAGCAGCGTGCAAGACCAAATCATTATGGAAGCCACGTGCTGTCGCGATGCCAGTGTGAACATCAGCCTGGAAGGAGGTCGCCTTTGTAATCTCACCGTCGTATCGTTCTGCTCATCATCGTAATACAGGCTGCGGCTTGAACCTTATTTTCCACATTCCCCCGCTATAAAATGTTGCCGAAATAGGGAAGATATTCGCATTCCCTGTCTTTCTCCAAAGTTTTGCTAACGAGGCGAACAAGGCTTCTACGACCGCACAAGACCCCGCTACAATAGTTGGGCTCTTGAAGCGATTAGCAATACGCTCGGTACTTTGCTTACCGCAGTGGACATGGGCCGCTGGCTCACAAACAACACGCTGGTGGTGTCGATCGCTCTCGCCGCGTACGATTGACAGGTAGTCAAGCTTGCAAGCATTGTGTGGACTTGAAGATGATTGAGTCATACCAGGAAGAAAGTTTAAAACTGCGAGCGAGCTGATGGAGGCCCTTGAGAAAGTGGCGCTAGCCAGCAAAAAGGGGTACATTGTGGCAGTGTGACCTGGTCGATTACGGGATGTGATTGGTTGTCAACATGCACAAATTAGCGGCGCTTCTCAAGCATCACACCCCTGGAGCAGGTGATGCACGCTTTGTGTCCTAGTCCTTCAGGCGCAACGATTGAAGCTCATCCAGCATCATCGAAGTGGAAGCTCACTCCTAGCGGGGTCTCGGCAGAGGATAATGACAGACCGCAATAAGCCAAAGTGGCTTTCATAGCGAAGGATCATGCTCCATCGAACGACTTGGACAGCTGCAGACTCACAAGCATACGTGCCTCGAGGCCATTCGGGGAGTGTCAACGGTGATCCTTGGCAACCACAGGCGTGCGGGCACTGAGATGTGAAATGAATCGACAATCTGGGCCGGCTATTGGCGCCAGGTGTGGAGCAATGATTAGCATCCTTGCCCGAGTGGCGAAGCGGATCAAGGCAGAAATTGCCGAGAAGCTCTGTTATTGGTCTAACCGGCGTAGGGTGGTGATGCCAATACCGAGAAGAGGATTGATGACGGAGAGGAGAGAACGGAAGACGGGTGCCGGCAGAGTCCAGCATGCCGCGAGTCGTCGTTCGGTTCGGCAATGTGGCTCCGCGAACCGCAAGAGCACCGCAACCGCGTTACCGGGACAAACGAGGGAAATGGAGAGAGAGAGCACACGCAATGGTCTTCGAGTCTGCTCGTCAAGAGACTGCGCCGCACTAGCCACGCGGTCTCCATCTTGCCTTGCCAAAAGGCCCGGAGACTTTTTGATTCCAGCTTCTGCAGAAGATACGTCCCTAGTCAGGTGTTTGATTCTTGGCGTCTTTGCATCATTCGGTTCGACTGACGATCCCGAACTTTATATTTGCAAACAGCAACACGGGCCTTCGCTCAATCCCGTCTGCAACAACGGAGTTTCACGATGTCATTGCTGGAATATGAATTCAGAATGAGCGTCTACTTGGCTGTCGAAGAAATGTCAAGCTCGGACTAAGCGAACTATACGAATACGGCCATGCAAGATGTGAGACGTCTTTGAACGAGTTTAATCGGCAATCGGGTCCTGCTGATGCGGAGAGCCCAGTCCTCCTTGGCCAGTGTGGCTCACCCAACGTGTTTTTGCATCGTCGATATGCAATGGCACTGGTACCCGAAAGATCATAGCGACAAGAATTGGAGACATAGACCATGCATTTTGCAAGTGTGCAGGTACGGCCTTGAGCCTGCTCGTAATAGCAACAAACACGGGCAAGTTCAGGCGTCGTGGACGAGTTTTGGCTGCTTGGACATTTGTCCCGGTTGACTCGCGTTGGCTTTGGGGAAGTTGATGGAGCTGCGCGTTGGCCTTGGCCAGAGGTTGAAGCGGAAAAATTCTATGAGTGAAGTTGACAACCACAGCCAAGAGGCTCCAGCCACAGTCGACAAGCGAGCCAAGAAACAAAGTCAAGCAAACTGGAGTCGTCGTTTGAGGGTTGCAATGCAGGTTGATCGGTCAATCGTGTCAACGACGGGTGCGATAGCTGCGAGAAGTCTCCGACTAGCGTGACTTTGGCGCAGCGAATCTATCTCTTCACGATCGTGACGTCTTGGCAGACTATGTGAGCAGACGGGGCGGACGAAACTCGCTGATGATTAAGCCGTGGCCGCCCAGTTGGCTGCCCGTCTGGTGTGCAAATACCGCACGCTAGAGGACAAGCAGCGTGTGGAATACAACCGAGCTGGACGATCAAACGGGCGTGTGAGGGTGAAGAAAGCGAGCACAATGGAATTTCAACCGTGGAGACGGAGTTTAGATAGGCGGCAGGGCGTGGTGTGAGTCCGGGCGCGTTGGAGGCATGTGTATGGCCACTACTTTTCTGCTTACTATCGACAACCCCCAGTGCTTCCATCAGCGATCAGCAGCGCAACCACCTCACTCGCCATGTTCAGTCATTGATGTCTTCACCTTTGTCGCTTTACGTCAGATTGTGTGAGCCATTTCTGCTCCCTCGTCCACTCCTCTCGAATGGAATCCAAGAGGAACTACGCCCGTCCGTGATCCACTGCGCGACGAGTCGACACGAGGCCCCGGTCTGGGCGATCGCCGTCCACTGCACGGCAGCCTCATCAACACCAATACTGGCATTCGAAGATCAGATTGCCCGCGGTTCGGCTGGGCCGTGGTCGAGCCCCGCGCGAGAGAGAGAAAGAGAGAAAGAGAGGATCGCATCATGATCCGGGCTGCTGAGGCATCAGGTACCGGAACTCGGACGCGGCGCCTAGGCAATGTGTGCCGCCGAGTAAAAGGCATACTGAGTAGATGGTCGTAGTGCGACGGGTAGTAACGGTCGCCGACTCACCCATTACTGCGGAGGTAATCAGGTCTTTGGGGGGAACGGCACTCAGTCATCAGGTTTCGTCCGAGCCTTCGTCAGACGCGGAGCTTGTCAGAATCCGAACCCGTCGCTGTCTGCAGCTGCAGCCCTCCTCTGCCCAGCCCTGGGCCGAATTATGCACACAACCCAGCCTAAAGCCGACACGACGCTTCTCGAAGCCACCTGTGCATGCCGCCTCCGGGGTCCACCCTTCTGGGATAGCCTTTGCCCAGGTCAAGGCCTGTCTACTCCGTCCTTGCTGGCTTTGTTGCTGCGCCATGAATCAGGCTTCAGACATATGTGACAACCCCCCGTCGTCAAGCAACAACCCTACAGTCTCCCCTGGCAATCGCTCGACCGGCCGAGAGTTTAATCCAAACGCTCTCTCGGACCTGGGCGCAACGACGCGGCTGTACAGACGTACTGGCGGTACGTGCGCGGCCCTGCGCTTTCCTGAGCACAATCCATAATTACAATGGCCAGCTGAGCATGACCATGGGCATAAACTTTCCGGTCCCATACTCATTCCGCTGTGGGATATATGTCAGCCTAGTGCCTCGATTTTCTCATCATTAGTCCGCTCAACTCATTTCTTCAAAGTTTCTCTCCCCCACACTATATCATTCGGTCCGCAACGTCATCTTGTGCCCTCAGATATTTTCAACCGATTACATATTGCCCTACCACGCCAGTTCGAGACGATCTTAACCCGTCACTTTAGGCTCGAGGTTCTGATCTATGCCACACCAACAAAGCCTCTTCATGTTGACACCTGATCGGTCTCCTTCAATGGATTCTCCAACCGAGAACAACATCCGCAAGCGCGTCTGCAAAGCGTGTGACCGATGCCGACTGAAGAAATCAAAGGTAAGCTTAGCCCTCGCCAATCCATGTGCCACATTAACACGAGCAGTGTGATGGTTCTTCGCCTTGCGGTCGATGCAAGGCCGACAACGCCATTTGCGTATTTGGCGAGCGCAAGAAGTCGCACGATAAGGTGTACCCAAAAGGGTCAGTTTGTGCCCTTTCAGGACTCTCTCTTCGGCGTACTAACTCGGCATCAGATACGTCGAGATGTTGGAGCAACAGCAAAATCAGTTAGTCGCCGGCCTTCGAGAATTGTACCGGAGATTGCAGACAGGGGAAGGGTGGCCGGGCTTGCCTTTGCCTGAACAGCAAGGTGGTCACCCTCTCACCCACGACATTCTCGAACGACTTGACCTCCTTCAACCAAAGGAAGGTGCCGGCCAATACGAGCCCTTCGAGGAAGACTTTGTGCGAATGGAGAAGAATTTACGGGATGAGGAAGAGGTCACATCAGCTCCGCCTGCCAAGCGCCGAGGGTCTATTGGCTCTGATTCGGACCACGGCCACATTTCGACACCCTCCTCTAACGGAACTCCACCAACTCCTCCTCGATCCCACTTCGATCCTTTCCCCGCCAATAACACTCTCCACACTCCACCTCCGACCATGTCTTCGTTAGCCAATCATCAATTCCAGTTCGGTCCCGTCGCGCTCCAGAATATTCCAATGTACGAGCGTCACTGCGGCCTTCAGCCTCCACCGGAGCTGATGCGACCATCATTCCACGTGGAACCCCCAATGTTGGATGATACTTTGTCCGGCGTATTGCCAGGTACTCTCGATGGTGGTTTTATGGAAAGCAAATACATGGAGAACGCCTTCGACCCTTACGCCGTTTCTGCGGTAGAAGCGAGTGAGCACTGGGTATCTTCAATCAATCCAAGCGCCCTACAAGCAAACTGGGCACCACAATTTGCTTAACGTCGCGAAGTTGTGGCATACTCGGTTGAACTTGACAAGCGCAGTCAGCACACGATCGCGCTTAATACGTCGGGATAGATTTGGCGCGTTCAAGCGGGTTTGGGCGGCGTATGGCATCCTTGAGGATCTGTTTGGTCGGACTTTCTCTGTACGAAATTTATGCGCTGCTATGGGAGGTTTGGGAAAACAATCGCTCGATACCTTTTTCTGTCTGCTGTTCTGTATCTTTCTCTAATCGAATACCCCATTCATGAATGGACAAAACTCTGAACCATGATATTCGTGTAACGTGAGGGTTGTCACAAGAAAAGTAAAAACAACAAAAGAAAGACCAATAATGTATTGGCCAATTAATCTGACTCGTGATTCTATTCTCGTCGAGAGCACATTATCAGCTGGTCCCGGTGGAGTTATGAGTAACACGTTCTCTGACTCGCCGTGGATGGCATCGTTGGCTTTGCGTCAGATCAGCAAAACCTGTGCACCTTGCTAATGGCGAAAGGTGGCACGAGGAATAGTCACCACATTGTTTGGTGTTTGGTGTTCGGTGTTCGTCATGAGGACCCTTGAGCAGACGGCAGCCCGCCGTCAGTCCAGTCGAAGTCGCCGAGCTTAGGGGACGGGGATGAGTGTTTGCACCAATGGGTCTCCGGAACAGCCATAGGCTCAGCAGACGGCGAGTGAGGTGGGGTGCTACCCACCCCAACCCCGCCCTGTTTCGCAACCATGGTCACCCTCGTCGTTGCTCATGTGGCCACTATGGCTTGGATTAACCTTCTCTGCAACTCTGTCCACACTGAGGTTTCAAGGCACAGCGCTCACCAGCACTGCTAACACCATCGCAGTCGAACAGCTCGTCTCAGTATTCCTTTCTTGGCAGCGCATTCAACCGCCATGGCCCCGCCCGCATCCAACATCTCGTTTTTGCCTCTCGGCGCCATCATCCATGAGTTTTCTGTCAACGGATTGAACATCGTCCAAAATTTCGCCACTGCCGAGCAGTACAAGCAGTATAACAAGCCGTTCTTTGGAGAGACCATCGGGCGCGTTGCAAACCGCGTATCGGGTGCCAAGATCAACAGCCTCAATGGCAAGTCGTACGCCCTTGCTGCCAACAACGGGCCAAACTCATTGCACGGAGGTGATGGTGGCTGGGGAAAGCGCGAGTTCCAAGGCCCCACGCCCGTAAACAAAGACGGCAAGGAGTCTGTCGTCTTCAAGTACACAAGTCCCAATGGAGAGGGAGGCTATCCTGGCACTGTGGAGCTCCAGGTCATTTACAGTGCCTACAATGAGACTGTAGATGGTGTTGAGCAAACGGTCCTCGAGGCTGAGTATGAGGCCGAACTAGTTGGCCCCGACGACGTCGAGGAGACCGTCATTGGCCTCACCAACCACAGGTGAAGTCCATGTCTCTACTTGTCAAGGCTCTTTGACCTGACACGCTGCAGCTACTTCAACCTGTCTGGTGCTCCAAGCAGTCACTCCATCGCAGGTACAGAGGTGACCTTGTCGACCGACAAGTACTTGCCTGTCAATGAAAACACGATTCCTACTGGCAAGATCGAATCTTTTCCGGGGGTAAGGGCTGGCGAAACCTTTACCTTGGGCGAGAATCAACCTCAGATTGATCATTGCTTCATTATGAGCCAAGAGGCAGACAAAGTGTCTGTGGACACGCGCAGACAGCCTCTGCAGAGACTGGCAGCCTTCTATCAGCCCAAATCCAAGGTCCACTTGGAAGTACACAGCACAGAACCTGCCTTTCAATTCTACACGGGCAACTTTCTCGACGTGCCTAACATTGACGGCATTCCTGCGCGAGGCTTCCGCACGGGATTCTGCGTTGAGCCAAGTCGCTACGTGAATGCGGCGAATGTGGACGAATGGAAGACCCAAGTTCTCCTCAAGCGCGGCGATAAGTATGGAAGCAAGTTTATGTACCGTGCGTGGACCGCTTGAAAGAGTTTGGTGCTGTCCTTGCTCACTCCTTGAATTTTCGAGAAAAGGTTCCGGCAAGAGGCAATTTGATTGGACGGCCCTGAAAAGGGAACGTGCTCTATATAGCTTCCGCTGCATACGAATTTGCGTTTGCGACAATAAAAACAACAACAACTACTCCAATCAATGAAACATGCAGCTCGCTGCCACTTGCAAAAAAGTAACAGAGTTTGTCCGCATATGAGTACGAATATTGACCTCTGTAGCTCAAAGACAGAGGAGGACCCGATGTGCGAGTTCCCTTGTACTCTCCACCCTTATCCAAGTTGGAAGATGACACCCTTGACAGTGCAATTAAAGCCAGTCCGCTTATTCCCTGTCTCGATAGTATTTACTCATCTTCTCGAAGCCTTCTCGAAAAACCTTGTGACGGCCACTTGTCACGTTCAGCTTACGGGTGGAATCGGGCAAAGCCGAGCGACAGGCAGGATGAAGGGAGCCTGTAATTTCAGCGGAAGGTCACTTTTTCGACAAGTATTCTAGAAGCATTTCAAACATGGGCGTCGAGCTTGGAATCCTATCATTGCAGGGAGCTGTTGGTTTGAAGAAGCGAGGGTAGGCAGTCGTTGGCATGCCCCGTAGAGGCAAGAGAGCATGAGATGTGTCGCTGAGTGTTCTATTTTTCGATTCAGGCTCGCGATCGCGTCTACTCAAGGACAGCCCCAGCTATTAATCCGGAGGCGCGTCCGATGAGCAATGGCAAACGGTGCGCGGCTAGAGCATGAGCACGCAGAAGCGGGTCGCAACAGTTGTGCCTAAGAAGGAGTTGTTTTTCTTTCCCTTTTCCTTTTTCCGCAATGCACACCTGATAGAAGAACAATCCGGCTTGGGCTGGCACACATGACCCTTTCAGCTCCCGGGCTTGCATGAACCGGCCGGCTAAGGGCTTGACATAGATTACCTCACACAGTGGCTCACGAGTCGTGCTTTCCGCTGTCGAGTGCCACCACCGCGACTCGTACGGCACCCTCACACACCAACTGCCGTCGACCTCTTGTCCTGATTACCCACCCCCCCTCGAGCGAACGCGCCGCGCGGCACCCAACATTTCCAGCACGCTGGATACACTAAAACTCTTCAGCCTCCCATCCATCGTCAAACTCTCAATCCCTAAACTCGGCGAGACTCATGATTAATGACGCCCTCCCTCAATCCTAACGCGGCACTAAGCGTGGCGGTCGCCTTTTGCCATGTTCCTACTGACTCGTAGCAGTGGTGGCGTCATGCCCACCTGTTGCGGTATGAGTGGTCTACCATTATGCCCGAAAGCGGAGTATCTTTCGCTTCCCAAACAGTCGAATGGTAAGATGCCTCAAAAAGGTAATTTAGAAGCCACCAAGCAGGATTCAAAGCTTTCACCAATCAGGGGAGCCCAGGCCGTCAACAGCAACAAACATTCCAAGACTCTCGGCCGGCAGTTTCCGCATTATACGAGATAACAAGATCACGAGTGCTTTGTGACGGTCAGCAACGCTGCTGCTGTCTTGTTCTCTCCGACTCTCCGAGCTTGGAGAAATGGCATTCGAGGCAGCGAGCACTGACGCATCTGCCATTGCTTGGGCCCAACAATTCGTGTCGTTGGTCTTGAAGAAGCTTAACAGCGCTCGGGCTGCCTATTTGTGGTCTTACTGCTTTGTTGTCTAAGACTTGACCAATAGCTGTGTCGCCAGCAGAAGCATCGCCATCGTGGAAAACATGGTGCATAATGAAGCAGCTCGTGGCTAAGGCGAGCGTCGTAATCAGATCTGCATTTCTGTTGCAGTGGCGAAGGGAAGCCACGATATCAGCCGGGAAGAAGATGTACGCAAAAGGCGAACGTGCATACCCATGGCCACCGGTCTCATGGTCTTGTTTGGGCTGGTGATGCTTGATTGCTTGCCACTCAAGAACCGGCCCCTACTTGCGCACCCTCAACCAGCTCAGTCACAGTAGCTAGGGTTTGCCCTTCCATCATCATGGAGTTGGGAAGTGCGATGGGTTTGTGCTGTCCGAGGCCGGGGAAAGGGCCATGTCAGAACGCACTCTTGAACTCTGGCCTGTGTTGCATCTCAAGGAAAGTCTGCCTTAGCTGGCTCTCGGCAGCAAAGAAACAGCCGTGCTGGCCAGTAATTAGATTATGCTAAGCCTGAAATTTATCCGCGCCACCAGAGACAGCGCCAATTACGCCGCACCAAGACCGCCAAAGCGTTGCTTCACTCTCTATTTACGTCTCTTCGATTCCTGTCCCTGCTCGATATCCTTGGGATTTGAACTGACAACGTCCCGCTCCGCCTGCACGCCGAGCCTCAAGATCTTGCCACAACAGATCCAGATTTCTGCCACGCTCCTTGACCAGGTCTTTGAAAAACATTGAAGAGCGATGAAGCCTGGGCAGCAAATACAGTGGCTTTCAGCCTGAACGATAAAACGCACTAGTCGAATAACAGCATCAAGGGAGACAGGCCAGCCTCTGGTGAGGCAATGGTGATATGCTATCGCAACGTTTGCACTTTAGGTGCACATACGGGGCCTCCAGGTGTCAAGAGCATGTAAGGCAGAATGCACGCTAGGCTGGTCAGTTCCAGCGTGTTTCCAGCTAAGCTATGATTCGGGCTATGGTTACGCATGTTTGCATTATTTCACGCGCCCTATACAATGACCAACCGAGCTCGACCCGGATTGCGCTGCTGACACAAATGTTAATCGTGAGGTTGCGAAAGACTTGCCAGGATCCACCTCCAGTTTGATCTTCCCGGTGCCGTTGCTCGTCTGGACCATGACTAGAGCAATGGCCTCCCCATCGCCAAAGAAATCCCACATCGATTGATATTCGGCGCACCGTCGCTGGTCATGTCGGGCCTATTCGACCAAGAAGCCACTGTTAGTCCAAGGTGCTATCTGCGTCTTTCCCAAACTGATCTCCCTTGAGCGGCCTTTTCTGTCATCACTGAGCAGTAGCCTTGATGGACCATTACGTCCTCGCTTGCTGCCGTCTCCTCTGCGTCCTGGTCTGCATCGGATAAAGTCTGCACATGCATTCCCCTGAATTCCACCTTGGACGTGTTTGGCACGGAAAATCCCTTGGTCCCTTGCGCAACCACTGCGATGACACAGCAGTTTGTCACCCTTTGGTCAGCCTCACCGCCTTCAAACCATCATTTGCAACTCCAAGAGCCGACCTCATCAGGCGCACCACTTCAGGGGCCTTACCATCCCACGACAACTTTAAATTTTCAAGTGCCGATCTGACCCCAGAAAATTGAGTGGAAACCGTGTTTTCTCCAGGGCCATTCGCCAAACAGTCATCCTTCCAAATTGGCACAACCTTACAACGCGTCAATTTGTACACCCTGGCAAGCTTTGCCTTTCGCAGCAGTTAATGCGCGGAGCCCGCTGATTAACGGAGCCAAGGCGCTACTACCCTGCGTCGCTCGCTGACTGTCGCAAGTCTAACTTGCAGGGATAGTTCATAAACCTTGTTTCCCGCCGAGTAAGTCTGGTTGTCTGCATAGTGGCAGGGAGCTGGCTTGCTCCCTTGGAACTGACGATGTCGCTTTCTCAGTTACTGATTGAATGACAGACACGAAGTTCTTTGCACGAGCCAGGAGCTGGCAACGACGTTCGCAAGATGCAGCTAGATGGAATAGTAGCATGCTGCCCCGTTGCTAATCAGTTCATCAACTAGCCGTGGGAGCCACCGTGATCATCGCTACCTTGGGATACCAGCCCCCCAGTCATGCCGCGAAGTATATTGAAGAACCTTCATTGCTGGTACTAGCTCATTTGTGCATGGTGCGCGATGCACACACAGCAAGCTGGCTCCCCTGTCAGCCAGCTCCAAACACCTCTTGGTGCAAGTCAGTCCGCGAGGTTTTACACGGTGCTCGTTTTTAGCTACTCTGCGTCCATTTAACTCTAAGAGCAATTGCCTAGACCCTGGCATGGACTGGTTGAGCAGCAGCGGCGTTTTCGAATTTGAGGTAAGCGAAAGGAAGAGGAGGGTCCGATCAGGTTAGGAAATATCTGCTCAGGATCACCTTCACACAATGCGAGGTCCAAGAGTTGGCTAGAAACCCGCCAAGAGAAGTGATGGGTGGTCGTTTTCACAGCATGTTCTCGCGGTGGCGCTTCGTCCAAGGAGCGCCGATTCGCAGAAGGTAGGTGCTTGAAAGAAGAGCGGGACAAGGGACCTCGGCAGGGCATTGGGGCAGCCGAGCAGATTGTCGAGCAGTGAAAGGTGTTGCAAGGCAAGCCGCCTATCGGGTTCGACCCGACATCCGTTACTTGCAACCCGATAGCCCGCATCAAGAGCCCTCGGAATCGGGTAGCTCATCCTGCTGTTGGCTTTTCCCGCATCTGTGTTCATGGCGAGCTTTCACTTTCTGTCAACTGCTCCTGTTTTCTCTTTCAAACCCCCATGTCTACTGCTAGGAGATGCGCGACTTCCTTTTACGATGCTCGCCGATCGCTAGCCCGTTCCCTCTCCGCGGCAAATGGGGCACTCAGACCAAGTCTGAGGAAGGGAAGAGCAAAGATCGCATTTGCGTGCCACATCGGCATCGACTAAGTGCCGAGAGATATCAGATCCAATGGCCGGCACGCCTTTCAACCAGGACGTTTCTCGGCAGTTGGTCAAGTTGCAACGCCTTTCCGCACCATCGAGTCGCGGCACTTGGCGTCAAGACGCCGCAGCATTGCATCATGCGCGAATGATATCATCTTCCGCCGGGCGTGGTGATGGCAGGAGGACTAATGGCGTCCTGTCGGTGCGATGCTGAAACCAACTGTTCCGTTCTGAGGTGGAAGGTGTGCCCAAACACATGATGTTGCTGCTGCTATTCGCGCTACGGCCTCTCGGCGCCCTGAGCACGATTCTCGCAAGGCCTACTCCCCCGCCTTAACTTTCATCTGTTGTCTATGTCCCTGTTGTTGCTCTACTGGCGCTCAATTGGGTTCCTGTATGGAGAAGGGATGGCCTAGTGAAGGTGTAGGTGCGCGCGCACGGCGAAGCTCAAAGCTAGGTTGCGCGACGAGGCGCGCCGCTCGCAGGAACCAGATTCGAGCCTTTCCTCCCGCCCAACGACAAAAGCAGGGTGTAGGCAGACGATATTGGGCGTGGAAGACCGAGGAGTTGGTGGAGATGAGACAAGCCAAAAGCCAAAGGTGGTGCGGGATGTCTCTCGGGCTTTTTCTGGTGATAGGATTTCCCTTCCTGGTAGAGCGAAGCGGAGTGGATGCGAATTCGATAATCGGCGAAGTACAACTGATTTTACAGTGTAGGCCCCTAATCTTACTGTTGATCGACTTGCCGAGTTGACGACTGTGCGAGGCAGCAGGGAAGGAGATGATGTCAACGGTGGTCGTCAATGCGGTTCTCATCCAGCCCGGTTTTGAGGCCTAGGTCCAACTCAGACAGGCTGACGACCTCTACGGAGACAAATTCGAGATTGCTCCCCAACCGCGACCCGAACGTCTCTCCATTTTTGCTTTGCCTCCTAATGTTCGTCAGTGGTGCATCACCACACTACTCGCCCCGACATGACACCACCCGAGCCGACGCGATGGCAACGACTCACGCCTGTTACGGAGTATATTTGCTGCCATTCCTTGGTGCACGTCGGAAACTCGATTTGCCGTTTCCCGCTCGTACTGCTGTTGAATTTGGCTTCATATCCAGCTGTATCACATCATCGCCGCCCAAGGCGTGGCGCGGACCGAGTCAATTAGCTTGTGGCCTTGGTCCTCGTCGCTCTATCATCGCCCGTCTCTCTTGGAGTCTATTGGGTCGATGCTAGCGAGTGGTTTTGCACGTGCTTCCTGGGTGGCTGATGAGCTCTCACACACGCTTTCCGCCTGCTGCGTCCACGTCGAAGCCATCACCCCATCATCATCGATACGTACCCTCCACACCTCGCCGTCCTCTCACACGCTGCCCAGCCCTGGGCGCAACGCACGCAGCACAGCCTCCACAACCACGCAGTCCTCCCTCTCCCACTTCCCCTTTCCCATTTCGGCCTACCTCTGCTTGGCACTTTGAGGAAGTACTTCATTGTCTTGTCTCATCCCGTCCGCGCCACTGCATAACATCTCCAACAAGCCAGCGGAGGCTAGGGGTGCGTGGTCTTGAGGAATAGGCTGGGCTGTCATCGGGGCTCGGAGAGAGATCCTAATGAGACATGTTGAGCGGGTTTCGCTGTGCTTGGCTTCAAGATGATTGTGGTCGTCTGCCATGGGAAGATGAGAGAGGGCATCTAGTTTCTGTTCGTTGAAGGCAGTTACTTCCAAAGATGTCCATGTGCTTCATAAATACCCTTTCGCCGTGGGATTTGATTCTCGGGACAGATGATACCTCTTGAGTGCTCCACTGACTACCGTTTTCCAACCCCTTCCACATGAAGAGCTGCACCCCGCGCATCCCCTCCCCTTCGGTATGAACCCAGTCAGACCGTAGCCCTTGAAATTTGTATGTCAGGAGCTACCGCGAATACGGGCTCAGACCAGTCTCTCTTGCAAGCCGACTTGCTCTCATTCCTTAGTCGCCTCGTACGTGCGCAAGCTGTACTCGCTCGATTGATGGAAACCTTTCCCTGTCCACCACACTAGCTGCACCGGGACGCTCCAAACTGGAGATCTTTGCCCTGAACAGTCTGTCAATTGATGACTCTCATGTTCATCGGCCAAAATCTTCCAATGCCGTCGTTTGACTGCGGGATGAGTGGAGTCGTCTGCATCGAACAGGCGTGTTGTTAAACATCACAAGCACGTCCCCGACTTGTAGCTCGCCTCCTCCAGCTGTGGTCTTGAGAAGGAGTAGCTTCTATTCTGTTTTGTTGTTCATGAATTGCCCGCGCAATCATGTCGACATTCATCATTGTCAATCGAAGCACGTTCTTACCTTAATGGATGCTTCCAGCTGGCAGACTCTAACGTGACTCTATTGGTTCTGTCATGAATATGGAGTGAGATAGGTGGGAAACGTTACGAGTTGCACGTCGTCGGAAAAAAGGAAATTAGGAGACCTGGGGATGTCTAGAAGACGCAAATGTTGAGATGAGAGGGAGAGGGGGGTGGGGGGGCTGAAAAGGAGCATTTACACCATCAACCCGCTTATATTCGTCGGTAAAGTGGCAGTTAGTTGCGTGGAGTCCCAAAAAGAGCGGCCCAAAGTTCAGGATGTGGGCGGGCGTGAAGATCCACTGCCCCTTGGGAGTGGCGTGTGGTCTAACCAACGCATGTAAGTCAGTAAGTACAGCAACAGGTAGGCATTTGGGATTTCAAATTCTCTTTGCGTGATGGATTGGTGTAGGATTTTGTCAAAACAGCCCCGGCGGGTTATACAAGGTCTGGCTGAACTGAAGAAGACGACGGAGATGGGGAAGAAAACTACAGAGCTTTCAGGGTATTTTCTTTTCATTTTGTCACTATCATGATGGTCTGCTCGCTCTCTTTGTCTCACTGTTGTCTCAGATCAGTATCGTCATCGCATCGCTGATGTAGTTACTCGCCGTCGTTGAGAGTAGCGGCGCTCTTGAATCTGAGCGCTGGATTTTCGAAAATCGGCGGGGTCCTTCAAACCATATCATTCGTCGGGCACCTTCAGAAGGTGCTTCAGGACGTCGCAATTAGGGACCAGAATCCGGGTGTCGCGTTTGCGCTTTCTTGTAACCTGTAATGAAGCCGGTTCCTTCAGCTTTTACACCTTTGATTGCAGGCTTCGGAGCATCCAGGAGACTGTTGCAAATCGTGGCATGCGGGGGATCCTAACGAGCGAGGTCGGATTACTACCATTCCCGAAAAAGAATTGAAAATCAGGGCCAGGCTTGCAAATACAGAACGCGGCCTATCGACCCAGGCGATGCGCCAACTGTTTATGGCATGCGTAACCAGCGTAGCTGACTATGGATGCCAAGTCTACTGGAAAAACCAAACTAGTTTTGCCTCCCAACTCCAATCACT
>JAIFKG010001240.1:0-18281 GCA_020351975.1 Phyllosticta ampelicida | reverse complement strand
GGGAGGGCGGGCGGCGGCGACAGGTCGTTGCCGTCGGGGGTGGCAAAGACGGGGTCCTCGGCGCAGATGCTCCACGGGGTGCTTTCGGGCACGTGGAGCAGCTCCTTGACGCGGCTATCGTTGAAGTAGGGATTATCGTAGCCGGCGGGGAGGTAGAAGTCGCTGTAGGGAAAGCCCATCACGTCCCAGAGCAGCGGGCACGGCTGCCCGACGAAGTAGGCGTCGAAACAGGGGTTCAACAGAGTCGCCGCGTTGATGGCGTCGTCCTGGATATCGCAGTTCGGGTCGACGTCGCCGTTTTGAAGCATGCCTTGAGGCGGCTGGAGCGGGCCCAGCGGGGGGAACTGAAGTGCGTGTTCCATGTATTGGTCGAAACCGCACTTTGCAGACTTTTCTCGGATGCTTTGTGCGAAAGAGTCGTTGAGCGGGATGGAGGCCTTGTTGTACTCGATGAAGGGGATCGTTGCTACGTTTTCGTCGATTGTCCGATACCCTAAGGCTGGGTCGTATAATGCGATGCCCTTCACGTTGAAGTAGTCGATGTTTTTTTGTTCGATGAAGTAGTCGGATATATAGGAGACGTAGAATCCGGCACTCCTTGGTCAGTTTGAGACGATAGAACAGGTTTACAGACTCACTAGCTTTCCCCCGTCACGTAAATCCGGCGGCCATGCAGCGAAAATGTGTCAACGAAATTTTTCCAAAATCCGGCGAATTGCTTGGACAATTCAATTTCATCCTTGATGGTTGCCTTGCCTGCAGAGAATCCTGCTCCTAGTGGTTGGTCTTGAAGAGAAAAAAACAGAGTCAGTTTACTCAACATAACCCCAAAGACTCCGCACGGGTTATTCGTACCTATCCAAACCATGTTGGTCAATTTCGTCCAAGACCAACTGTTTACTACTGGCTTAAAAGTGCCCGGCATCCACGTCACGGGGCCGTTTTCGCGGAAAACTAAAGCACGTCAATACTTGAGCCAGAAAAACTGCCTTGTACTCCAATTTTCTTGAGTTTTCTAAACAAGATGATCTTCATGCAAGGTTATTGCTGTTCTACTCACTCAGACAAAGAAACCAGAAGACTTACAGCCAGCGAGAGACGAGCATCCTGGACCGCCCTGATACTTTCGTCAACTCTCTGATTTCTTGACGATGTACTTGCAAAACTTACGCTCAACCAAATGACAATCTCATCGCTGGCCGCCAGATTTTCGCTCGGCACGTACCAAAAGAACAGCTCTTCCGGGCCCTCGTCGATGGGCAGCAGCCCAGCATAACTCTCGGGAAAGCCGACTGGGAAGTCGGGGAAGGCGTTTCCGTTGACTCTGAAACGCTCCGTCTTTTCATTAAGGTAAACGCTGCGCTTCAAGTTGTCGCGGAGAGGCGAGTCTGGAGATTCGCGGCGTTCGTTTTGCTTGGGCGCGCGCGCACGAATGTGGGGAGGGGCGAGCGCGGAGGAGAGAGTCATGATGAAGGAAATAGCAAGGACACAATTGAGCAGCTTGGGGTGCATAGTGGGGCTTGAGGTAGGGACCGTGACCGGAGAATGTTAGAGAGAGCAAATGAACTTTCCGACTAGACCAAAGATGGTGCTTTTGGGATTGCAGCACAACAGGAAAGGCGAGCGACCGCGGACCAGGCTTTGCTCGATGAATTGAAACCAAGCAGCTTGCTCAACCCAGCCGAAAGCCAGGGCGCGCTCATGGAAGACTTCGCAACGGTTTCGGTAGGTGCGGCTCGGGGCGCAGTCAACGACGGACGTATCTGACCAAGTCCGATGTTGATTGTTAGGGTCTCGAGAAGAAGCTCGCAGGAACGAATATGCACGATATTACATTCGAGCAGCAGCTTTGGGAACCAATTAAGAAAACAGGCACCATAAGTGATTAGGGTACCGGTGAGAGGATGTAATTTTGTCAGGACCACGACGAGGTCAAGCATACGGAAGCCCGGCAGTGGCGGAGAGAGTGACCGAAGGATGCCGAGTTAAGGTTCAACTTGTTGCTATATTTTAGTGTCCAGAATTTTTGTTTGGAGCAAAGCGTCGCAGTAACTTTACAACAGTCCTTGGCCCAAAGCCCTGGCAAATTTTAGGTAAGTGGGTCGGGCGTGTAGCTGGTCGCCTGGATTATGGTGATGTGTTGGACAGTTGGAGGCGACCTGCCATCAGTCGCAGTACCAGGTGCATAAGCTTGCGATGCAAATGACTCCGCTCTGGGTTAGGCTTTTGCTCGGCGCATATCTTGCAGATGTGCCCCTAGGCCCTATGTGATACTCATCTAAGCTTCGCAGGCATCTGCCCACTCAGAGTCAACAACAGCTACGCAAGGCTGAAGCCAAGTCGAGCAACGCCTTAGTTAGCGACGCCGGAGGTCCGGTTTGGCTACTTCTACCGCTGTTCCTTGGTATCGTGGAACACGGGTAGTTCGTATTCTCCGCATTAAAAGTCTACTGGGGATAGGCGGATGCTCTTCTGCAGGAACAAAACCTTGCACATGATCATATTTCTGCTCCCCAGTACTCTTTCAGTTCATCTGCTCTCCACTTGGTCGCCCAACCGCTTTCATCTTCGATACGCTTGAGAATTTTGAGTATTTCTCGGTGCTCGCTCGGATGGCTCATTAGCTTGCCAGCTACCCAAAGGGGTTGAAGTCCATTTATCTAACAGATTGTCAGCCGCCGCGCGCACCGTCCACACTTGGAACATACCCATGCTCCGTGATGCGAGTTGCTGGCCGCGATGCCACAAATTTGCCTTGCATGCCAGATGAGACTCTTGCTCGTCTTTCTGCCAAGCCGTACTTCTTTTGGTTTCTCTTGCAGCAGTCGAATCGCGCAAAAGTGGTACAGTGAGTTTCCATTCTGCGCAGGCGGATTGCCGTACAAGATCTTGGGAAACGGGTGCTCCCAGTCATTGATAGACGCTGGATATGACAGTAGCGGAAGCATCTCCACAGGACGGCTGGAGAACCAATCTTCGACCAGGTCAAACAATGCTTTCCAGCGAGCAATGTACTGGGCACGCTTTTCCGGGTTAGCGAAAATGTCACCACGCCCATTGATGACGTTGACGACCGATGCTGAGAGAAACACGGCGTAATTGGCGTACGCGTCGAAGCCCTTGCACTCGTTCTTAAAAACGTTGACGGCGGTCGACATTGGGACGTTGGACGACAACCATCGATCCAGCGGTATCTTGGTGCAGCAGTCGCTGAGGTAGCCAGACCACACGTCCATTCGAGCATAACACCAAAACAGTGCTTGGTTTACGCCCCTTGAGACGCCGGTGATATTGGCAGCTTGAAGCAAAATGGATGCACCATCAAGATGCCTTCCCCAATCTTTTGGTGAGACGATGATCATTTCCAGCACACACAGCAACACGCTTGACGCGACGACAGCAGTGCTCATTGTTTCAAGCTCTGGGACCATGTTTCTGATTGCTTCTTGATATAATCCAAGACTTTCGGTATAAGGCCTTGATGGATTCTTTCGTTCCTGTTGCCGGGCCGAAAGAGCCAAAGCCGCATATCTTAGATGATTGCACGTCTTGGCCATGATTGGAATGGTGAATTGGAAATGCCGTTTGTTGTCAAATTTGTCCAGCCACGGCGCAACCTCATTCAGGTAGTTTTGCCAGAGCTCAATCTCGCGCTGCTCCGTCAGCCCTGTCGCTCGCGGATGCCGAGTCAAAGACTCAAGTCTCTCGGCAGCGGCAGAGACTGTTTCTGAGTGTGCCGGCGGGCGCACTTGGTCAATGTGTTCGTCCCCGGCCTCTGGAGTGACTTGTCTTGTGAGTCCACTATTACGAGCCGTCTCGACAATGTGCGTATGAAGGTTCTGCTGCAGATCTCTGTATGCCGAGCTCGGGTAATACAGCCCGTTTGGAGACTCAACCATGACTTCACCAGAAAAGACCGACGACACTTCATGGCTCACGTCGGGGGATATCCATGCTCGGTCCGGGTCCGCAATTGGAAGCTGGTCAGGAAGGGCTTGATGGGGTTGCGAGGTAAGAAAGTCAAGGGCAGCGAGCTCTCCAGCCGAAAGAGACAGTCCAGTGGAAACAAAGTCTATGGCAGGCCCCTCCCCAGGCGGTACAGACACGGGGGTAGGCAAGGGTGATTGCATCGTTGTGTACGCGGCGCTAAAATGGTCGGCTGGTGCCATCCGCTCGGGCCGGGGCAATTGGCGATTTTCTCCATTCAAAATTGTATTTATGTCGCTCGCCTGTCTCTTCATGCGCACCGAGGATGACGGCGCATCATTTAAGCTTGGTGAAGGATATGGCAGACCCTGGGTATCTGGTAGAGCAATTGGTGGTGGAAACCGGAGCCTGGGTTGGGGCTTGTCCTGTGGCGACGGGCCATCTCCACACCGTGGCTGGTAAGGCGAAGAATCGAATCTAGCGGGTGCAGAGTCATGTTGCCTTGTCCAGTTATCTTGGTGTTGACGGGACGGTGGGCGGCCGTCAGGAGAGGACTCGTCGCCGCGACATGTTTGCGAAATGGAAGACGTGACATTGATGATCTATAGAAGTTAGCGCGGGCCAGCAGTTACGGGCGTAAGGTCGTACAGTCAAGTCGCCGCCGGGTCGTGGCGTTTGGTTGATTAGTTTCCTCATTGAAGCTTGGTGCTCGCTTGTCAAACCATTGTGCCGGAATATAATACGGTTATCCCACTCGCAGACGTCGCCATGCTTTGTACACCTGCTACACTTTGGCTTGACTTCATCGCCTTTACGCGTCGCAGGTCAGCGTAATGGCCTGGTTAACACTTTGTCAGATCTTACACTTTTTCCGCTTTCTTCTACAGTTGAGACAACCGTGTCTACCCCTCTTCCTCTTCAAACAGACCTCCGGGGCGCTTGCCAAGGAAGATGGCGACAGAGCGGAAGCCGTCGGACTCGCATGGCTCGAGATGGAGTCGACTCTGGCAGAGGTGGATGGAGACCCGGGAACCTGTTCGGGGGACGGAGACATTTTTGAGCGCACTGGGGCCCAGCGGCTGGTGGAGTAGTACTAGTGCGAAGGCACTGGTCCATGACTGACAAAAGCTCGGGTGCAGACTGTTGAGTTCGAGTGCCCCACGGCCCACGCCGACGCGGGGATGACGGGTCGACGCTATCTGGACGGCTTTCTCCTTGAGGATGTTCCGACACGAGTGTATCACGTGGTTTTACCGAGACCGACTGTGGACGACTGGACGACAGGACGACGGAGAGGGTCAGGGACTTCTCTTCTTCCCCTTCTGCATCAAACGAGTGTTCGCCATTTTACCTCCGTCTTGTAATGGTGGCCCGATGGTCCCCTTCCATGGCTGACACGGCGACTATGGCAGGATCAGGCGGCAGCATTTCGTACAAGTGGAGTGCCGCTTAGATGCAAGTTTTGGGTGCCCCGTCTATTTTATCAAGGCTCGCCGTTGAGCGTCAAAGAATTCTTCTTCCATTGGACCCTCTTCTCCAGATTTCATGAAGGCTCGAGGTTGTTTATTGGGGGCCGTGGCCACGAACGGCAGAGTTACGCGCCCGGATTGCTGGACTGTATGGAAACTCGATGCACCCCGCCCGGTCGACCTGTTGTCACCTTATCATGGCAGTTTGCCCGATGTCGCACGCGTTTACCCCGCCGGCCATATGCTATGGTAGCCTTGCCGCGCTTTCTCTTGGGAATGGCTGCCGAAAACGCAACAGTGCCGATTAGCCTAATTTTAGGACGTCACAAGAAATTACATGCTTCAGCAATCACAGTTATTATCAGTCCACAGCATTCCTCACGCGTGCCTGGTCGTCCTTGCGTGACATGTGGGCGCCAAAACCGGGTTAAATGCGTGCGAGCGTTCACGCAACCAAGTCCGTACACGTTCAGGCTCGCACCCCACACCGACCGACTGCGGAGGAAATCTGGGGTAGCGCAAGCCGGGATACCGCCGTCCATGCCTGCTTCCTTGCATGTATACGCCCACCAGAAAAGGTATTCATCTGCTGTATATTAAGACTGCAAAGGTCAGATGGCTACCGCATGTCAATTGCCTGCATTCTTTTTGTTTTCTTGCATAGCCATTGAGAGTTGACCGTGCCAACATGCTGACGGGGAAAGTCAGTCTACACGTGCCCGGGGTCTTACGCAATGCTGACTAACATACGATAGGCATTGGACTATGCCATCACCTTGTGTGCCGGCTTTTGCTTTTTGTTGTTTGGTAACTCAAAATCTGCCAGCTTCATGGGAAACACTGACATCATTAGGTTACGACCAGGGGGTCATGAGTGGCCTCTTGACCGGCTCTGCATTCACAGCTCGCTTCCCCGAAATCGATACGTCAAAGAATGGATCTTCGAGTTTACAGGGCACTGTCGTGGCCATTTACGAAATAGGATGCTTCTTTGGCGCAATCTTCGCTTTCATCACGGGCGAGCAGTTGGGCCGGCGGCGGAGCATCATGATTGGCTGCTGCGTCCTCACCGTTGGGGCCGTCATTCAGTGCTCTGCATATGGAATCCCACAATTGATTGTTGGCCGGATTGTCGCAGGACTAGGGAATGGCATCAACACCTCTGCAATACGTAAGAAGGCGCCCAAAAATATGTTTTGGCCATTCACTGACTTGTTGTGCCAGCCGTTTGGCATGCCGAGCTGATGAAGGCGCACAAGCGCGGTCAGGGGCTCGCCATCGAGGTAAGTCCCAGGAGCCATCAAGCCATGGCACATTCGCATACTCACAATTCCACAGTTCGTCTTGAACATCTTTGGCGTAGCGCTCGCGTATTGGATTGATTATGCCCTTAGTTTCGTAGACAACGAATCTCAGTTCCGTTTCCCAATCGTAAGGCTAAACGCCTCTATACACAAGCCCACAAGACTGACAACAAGGCTTAGGCCTTCCAAATTACCTTCGCTATAGTCACGTTAGCCATGATCATCTTCCTCCCCGAATCGCCGCGTTGGCTGCTCAATCATGGCCACGAAGAAAAGGCTCGATATGTACTCTGGGCGCTGCAGCCGGACGCCAGAAGCATGCCAGTCGACTCTCAAATAGTATGCGCCGAAGTGGAGGTAATTCAACGCGCTCTACACGAGGAGAAGGAGGCTGCTGGTCACGCTACGTTCAAAGCACTCCTCAAGGATGGCCCGCAAAGATTCCGTTACCGCACGCTCTTGGGCATAGGAGGTCAATTTATGCAACAGCTATCTGGTTAGTCGCCTGATTCGCTCGAATGGCCGCATAGACTGACAACATCTAGGAATCAATTTGATCACGTACTACGTATGAAATCGATGCCCCGGATTACTCCGCGCCACTCACACAACTAATACCATCCAGGCACCAGTCATCTTCGAGACCAGCATCGGCATGTCCAAACACCTCTCCTTGCTCCTGGCCGGTTTCAACGGTATCGCCTACTTCCTCTCCTCGATCCCCGTCGTCTGGATACTGGACCGCGCAGGCCGCCGCAAGGTACAGCACAAACGCATACCACACAGCCTAGAATCGGAAACTGACGACCAAACAGCTTATGCTCTTCGCGGTCCTCGGCCAAGCCGCCTGCATGGCGATCCTATCGGGCACGGTTGCCGACGGTTCAGTCGGTGCGGGTATCGCTGCCGCCGTCATGTTGTTTGGTAAGTTGCGAACCGCCATTTTTGAGTGTGATGAGGGAAATGCTGACGTACTTGACTTTTCAAGCATTCAACTTCTTCTTCGCCATCGGCCTGCTCGCCATTCCCTGGCTGCTCCCCGCCGAATACGCGCCCCTCGCCATCCGTACCAAAGCCGCCAGCTTGGCCACGGCGTCAAACTGGGTATATCCACCCCCCCCCTCAACTTTCTCCAGTCCCACAAGACTAAAACGCCAACGCACCTGCAGATCTTTACCTTCCTCGTCGTTGAAGTCGTCCCCGTCAGCATATCCAGCGTGCATTGGCGCACATACCTCTACTTCGCCGTCTTCAACCTGGCGTTCGTGCCCATCATCTACTTCTTCTACCCTGAGACCAAAAACTTGAGTCTGGAGCAGATAGACATGCTGTTTACGGGCGAAAAGGTGCTGATGCACTTGCCATCGGGCATGGCGGCGACGGGAGACGTCGAGACGGCTGTCATGAAGCATAATGGGGGTGTGGATGGGGGAAAGGAAAAGAGTGAGGGGGGCGTGGCTGTTGTCGAGGATATGAGGACTGTGGGGCCGGATAAGATTTGAGGGGGAGAAAGGCAGTTGTGGAGAGGATTATATACCCAGATGTGTTGTGAGTAAGTGGTAAGAGAATCCATGATGGAGTTGAGAGTTTCGGATGATGAGATATTCTCACTGCGCACCGTTGTCTTGAGCCCGTCTGCAGATGTTGTCGAGGCACAACAGGGGCAGCGACATGCCCATCCTCCATGGCTCCTTCCCCCCAGAGGATTGACATTAGGGCCATCACCTCGCCTATTAGTTCATGGCGTTGACCATACACCGTTTTCGCATATCCCATCCATCTATTACATCAAGCGTTGCAAGTAGGCATCTAGCGTCTAGTTCTCCGCAATCTTCGCGTCTGCTCCCGACGCCGCCCGTGAAGGGCCATCCTCCTCTTTCGCCTTGGTGGCAGGCATCGCAGCATCACCTTCCACCTCTTCATCCACCCTGCCGCCTTCGCGCATCGCATCCGCATCCGCCTTCTCGTCCAGCGCCTCTTCGTCTCTATCTCCCTTCGACACAACCGTACCATTCTTCTGCGTCTCCTCGCCCAGGATCTTCGCATCCAGACCCACACCTGGCAGCGGTGGCGCCGCCATCGCCACATCCTTCGGCTCCTCGCTTCGTTCCGGTGCTCTCGCATCCGAATTTGCCGTCTTGACGCTCTTCCACTCGACGAACGCAGACCCTACAATCGAAAAGCAGCCCATGGCCATGCCGACCTGGAACGCCTTGTTGAGCGCGGCGTTATACGCGATCAGCACGGCGGGCAGGACGGACGCGGGGACGCGCTGCTGCAGTTCGGTGGCGCCGATGGCGGTGATGGAGCGCGGGTCGAGGTCCGTCAGGTGCGAGACGCCGCTGATCAGATTGTTGGTGAAGATGCTCTGCCCGACGGCGACGAAGATGGCGCCGCCCAGCTGCTGCGCGAAGAAGAGGCAGGTCGTCCCGACGGGCACGTCGACGCGCGAGAGCACGTTTTGGATGGCGATGTTGCTTTGCTGGAGGAGGGCGTCAGTGATTGTCTCAGAGGGATGGGAGGTGGCCATTCGCCGTGCTCGTGGCCAGCTCCGTCACAAAGTTGCTTACCTGCATGCCTAAACCTAGCCCAAAGCCGACTAATACTTGGTAGCCGATCCAGGCCGAATGGCCCGTGTTGACGCGGAAGGTCGTGAGCATGCCTGCGCCCACTGACACGAGAACGCTCGACGCAATCAAGAACGGCGTGTAATACCCCAGCCGCGAGACGCTGATGCCGGTCAAAATGCTGGCGACGACAAGACCCAAAACCAGTGGAAGCTATACGGAAAGTTAAAAGGGAAAGACTTCAAATTTGACTTGATGACTTACGTTCATAACACCAGAATGGACGGCGGATGCGCCTTTGATGGCCTGGAACCAGATAGGAAGATAGTAGACGAAAACAAACATGCAGCTGTCGGCCTTGTTAGCTGGATCTCTAGACTTAGAAGACGGGGTTTACCTTGAATTACAAAACGTGAACCACAGGGCGCTGGCAACGGTCCTTTGAGAAACGATTCTGGGAGCAATGGTTGCTGTGTCGTTCTTGTTGCGCATTTGGACGCCGACAAAGCCGAGGATGAGTACGCCAAAAACGCAGAAAAGGAAGATGATGCGCCAATTCGACCACGCGTATTTGTTGCCGCCCCACTGGAGAGCTAATATCTAAGAATTCAAGATTAGACGTTTGTCTGCCATGGAACCGAACAATTTAGAACCCACAAGACAGATGATGCTTGGCATAAACAGAACTTGACCTAGGGGATCAAGCTGAACGACTTTCTCTCGGAGCGTAAGGCCAGCATTTCGTGGAGGGGGCGTGTCCTTGAGCACAAAGAGAATCAAAACCGAGGTGACTGCTGCAATAGGCCTTTGACTCGTTAGCATGGAACCGCCAAAGGACAGGTAAATAACACGTCTCTATCCAACTCTTACAGATTCAAGTAAAAGCACCATCGCCAGGTCGCAGAACTCGTCGTAAAGGCGCCACCAATGAGTGGTCCGGTAACCGAAGCTATGCCAAAAATCGATCCAGCAAGTCCCTGAATCAAAGCGCGTTTTTGCAGCGGCATCAATGGGATGGCGAGCAAGACGCCACCGGTAAACATGCCTGCGGATCCAAGTCCTGCGATTGCTCTACCGATAATGAAGGCGATTGAGTTGGGTGCTGAGCCACATATGGCAGATCCGACGGTGAAGAGGAAGAGATTGATCAAGTATACCCATTTCGGGTTGTAGAAGGTGCTTTGCCATAAGTTTAGCTTTCAAGCGGAATCTAAGAGAGGAAAAACTTACTAGAGCTTCCCGACTACCAGCTGCGTGGAACATGCAGTAAGCTGAAGATTGTCAGCGGATTGAAGACGACTTTTTAATGTTCGTCAAGTCTACCATGTATGCTGAGCCATACCAGCCCTAGAGCACGATTAGATCATGTCCGTAAATCTCGAATCGTCGGCCACTTACGACGTCTCCAAGCGAGTGGAACTCATCGGTAATGCGGGGAGTCGCGACACCAACAATGGTTCGGTCCAAGGCGACCACAAAGATGCCGGCGTAGACTCCCAAGAGAATTGGAACCACGACACGAGTAGGAGGGTAGAGAGGCTGCGGTGGGTCTTGCAGACGTCCGTTCTCGACGTCTGCTTTGCCTGGCGAATCATCACGCTGGGCTTGTGCATCAATTGGCTCGTTGTCGGCCATGGTCAAGGAGTGTTTGGAGGTGCGGAAAGGATTGAAGGCGAAATCAGAAAAGAATGACGTTGAAATGGAAAAACAGTCAGACTCGTCATGAGCGAAAGTGCTACTAGCGCAGGCTGTGGTGTAACTGGCTGACGCCGCATGCACGCACATCGGTCTTCTGGGTAATGGCACGGGTACGACACGGAGTAGCTCGCCCTTCGCACGAGGCTAGGCAACAACACCATGATACCAGAAAACGACGGGGGAAATGTGGAGAACCCATTTTTTGACTATGTAGACCGAAGACGGCCGGAATAGGGAGAATTCAAGTTCGAGCACCCCAAGGACAGTGAGCACTCGGGCTCGTGGAAGAGCGCAGGCGGATGGGCGCCCTTCCCGACAGCACCTGGTCTGCACGGAGGCTCTGCATCTGGATGCTTGCTGTTAAAATAGGAGTCGGCATCATCGAGAAGAAAAGGCGGTCCGCCAACGGGCTGGGCCTTGGCTGGCTCTGGGGCTTGCGGGCGTCGACGACGCGCAGCGCGGGAGATGAGCCCATGGTTGGTGCACATGGCTCAAACGCTGACTTTGCCCGGAGCCCCTCGACATGGCAGTTCTAGTCCGATGCGTTCCAGCGCAGGGCAAAGGCAATGGTGTCGTCTGCGTCGGGTCGCTGGAGAGGTTGAGCGGAGGTGCCGGAGTCGGCGCGGCACGGCACGTATTGTCCCGTCCCTAGCTGAGTGGGGAGTAGCTGGCCACGCTCCACGGTGCTCCTAGCCCAGGGCCGCCGGCCGGATACCCGGTCGGGCGGGCGGGGGTCCGACGCCGTTTGCTCCATTTCCTGCACTCAGGCCTCATTCACTACCACTGCCCACACTGCCTATCCTCTCTCCCTTGCGCCGCGACGCACTCGCCCCGGCCTACATCATCTCCCGAGCTGACCTGGCCTGGTCGGACCAATTCCTCCGTCTTTATCGCTTCTCCTGCGACCGCTCTCTCGCGACCACTTGTAGGGTTCAAGGCACTCCACGCGCAAGCGCAAGCGCAAGCGCAACTCGATGAGCAACCTCACGCGCCTCGGCCCACACGCTCGTGACGCCGTACCTGCAGCACCCCCATCAGACTTGCCCCCGACGACTGCGCCTGGTATCCTCAACGACATCGGAATGGCCTCGCAGCCTCCTCTCCAACCGTCTCTCCCCGTTAATCGACCTCTGGACTCCAACCCAGCGAATCCGAGCGCGGCTCCGGCTCCGGCCCCCGAGCAACCGCAAATCAGCACCGCTTCGCTCAAGCCTAACGCATGTATCAGCTGCCAGAAGCGAAAGGTAAAGTGCGATCGCGTCGAGCCCTGCTCGTCGTGTCGACGATATCGAGCTGCCTGCCTTTACCGCGAGCCTGCGCCCCGTCGCAAGCGCAAGCTCTCGGACGAGGACCTCCATGCCAAGCTTGATCACTACGAACATTTGCTCACCCAGTTTGGAGCCCGCGTTGGTGCCAAGTCTCCCTCAGCCAGGCCGTTTGCTACCCGGACGACTTCTAATCAACCTTGGGCATCTGGCTTCACTCCACTCAATGCTCGGGATCACTCAAGGCCGAGGGATCCCGCCGCTGGCCCGCTCAGCAGAGGATCCCCGGCCACTGCACCGAAATCTGCCGACACGGGGCGTCTCGTCTTTGAAAAAGGGAGCTCCAGATATTTCGAAAACAACCTTTGGAAAGGGATCCACGACGAAATCAGGGACCCCAAGCAGCTTCTCCATGACCATCCAACTCCTCACAACGGAGCATCATCGGCCGCCATCGACCCTTACAGCCTGGACGAGGGCCAGCTCATACTGGGCCTCATGCACGGCCACAACCTGGACCTCCGAGCCCTTCATCCTCAATCGCATCACATCTTCAGCCTTTGGCAGGCTTACTTGGACAATGTCAACCCCCTCGTTAAGCTACTCCATGCGCCCTCGGTCCAAAGGCAGGTCCTCAAAGCCGTCAGCAATCCCGAAAACATTGACGCTGAAACGGAACTTCTCATGTTTTCCATTTATCTCATGGCTGTCGTGTCCATGAGCGCCGAGGAATGCCAGGAGACCCTGCAGGAGAGCAAATATAGGCTCCTCACCAAGTTCCAATACGCCACCAAGGTTGCTTTGCACAGAGCAGGCTTCCTCCGATCATCTGACCTGGTCGTGCTACAATCATTCATTCTCTTTTTGCTCGCCATGAGACCTTACTACGACATTCACACACAGTGGTCGTTGACTGCAATTGCGATCCGCATGAGCCAGAGAATCGGGCTCCACAAGGACGGCTCCAAACTGGGCCTTCCACTATTCGACATTGAATTACGGAGACGAGTGTGGTGGCAGCTCACTCCGCTCGAGGTCCGCACTTCGGAGCTTGCGGGCGGGAGCATCTCGCCGCTTCTGCACACGTCTTGGGATACGAGCCTTCCTCTCAACGTCAACGACAGCGAGCTGAACCCCGACATGAAGCAGCTGCCTGTCGAACACAACGGCCCCACGGAGATGTTCTTCTGTCTACTGCGCTACAACATGGGCAAATTCATGCGTAGCCACAGGCACTACTTCTTTCTGGATTGTCAAAGTTCGGACGGAGAAGCTCCCATGGCCGAGAGGGATCGGGCCATTGACGAGTTTGAGCAAATTCTCGAGACCAAATTCCTCCGACATTGCGATCCTTCCGTGCCTCTACACTATCTAGCTGCCATCGTTGCGCGGTGCGCTCTCTGCATCATAAGGCTGATGGCACACCATCCACGGCAGTACCCTGACAAGGGCAAGTCGTTGAGTCGATCAGAAAAGGACCTGCTCTTCGCAACCTCGCTCAAGACAATCGAGCTCGACAACCTGGCTCACGGAGACCCGTCTCTCCAAAAGTTCATGTGGCACGTGGATGCCTACTACCAGTGGGACGCTCTCATTTATCTACTCATCGCTCTTCGATTCCGCAACTACGTCGACGACAAGGAGATTGAAAACGCATGGCACCAAGTCAACAAGACGCTCGAGTACCACAGCCAAATTGTATCAGATCCCAACAACCCTCTTCACATTGCCGTCTGCAACCTTGTCGCAAAGGCATGGAACTCGTACTCCTCGGAACACACCCGCCAGAACCGACCACCTCCGTCGATGGACGACCTCAAGGCCGTTGCTACGCTTCTTTCTCGAGCCACGGCCAAATCAACCACCGAAAGCGGAGGGGCCTCAGGCGGCTCCACGGATTCTGATGCCAACGGGAGTAATGGAGAAACTCACCAGACTGGGCAGCAACAGCAACAGCAACAGCAGCAGCAGACGCCGCCAGTTAGCGCAAGCGGATGGAACACGCCGCTCAACACCATCGACTCGAGTCCTATTGACTGGGATGTGTGGGATGGGTTGTTGCAAGAGTTTGGCGTGCAGGCAGGTGGATTTGCTGTTAATTTGGTGGGTTGAAGTCTGCTACAAGACCAGGCCCGCAACAACTCTCTTGCTTAAAGCAACAAGGGATCTTTCCACTGACTCGGGCTACATCATTGTAGCATATTTGTCGCCTGGGTCTTTGCTGTTGGCTTCTGCTCTGCTCCAAACTTTTCCTTCTACAGGCTTATACAGGCGCGGGCGGCAAAGCACGGACGTCTTCTTCTTTCCAGTGATAGCTTCCTGTATATACAAATGGGGAAGAGACTACGGCTGGTGGACACAACGGGGAACCGAACGGCTCGATTAGGTCCGTCTACTTTCCCGTCGTGGTCGAGTCGCTCAAAAACCGGCCGACGGCGCGGGGCAATACACCCCTCGGCATCCGTGGCACTAATGACCCGAGAATCCGAATGCTCAAAACTTTGAAGCCTAGAGCCCTCCCTGGACGTGTATAGATTATTATCAAGCACTCTAATGTTGGACATGATGACGACCACGGACTTGGATGATGTCGTTGAAAGTGCGAGTGCTCACGGCGAGCAAAGGCAGCAGCTCAAGCGCACGGGAGTCCATAACCAACGGAGTCGGAGTCGGAGTCGGAGGCGGGAGTGTTGCGGCCGAGCCAGGCCCAACCGTTTAGTCGACCCGCCTGTACCGTATCGTGCCCCGTCCCATGTCGAGCTCAGTGAAGTGGGCTCTGTCACGTCACACGCGTAGTCATTTGTTTGGGATGCCAATTGTAGAGGGACTGGGGCTGACCACATCACCACCAAATCCTTACAATGTTGTGCAAAGACGTTTCGTCGAGAGAGCAGGTGGGCGACGTTAACGAGTGCAACGTTGTTCGATATGGTCCTTGTAACGGCTTGATTCGGCGCGGACTGCACGCCCTCGGCCTTGCAAATCAGAACACAGTCAGTCCACCACGCTGAGACGGACCTTTCGTCCCACCTCACCTTTCCACACCTGCGAAAAGCATCACCGCGCACCACACTCCCGCCGTGCCGCCCTCCTCACGCGCAAAACTCATCCGCAACATGGCACCAGGGACGGGCTCGCGCTTCATGCGCGCCATGAACCGCTTCGTCCTCTACACCACCGCCGGCGCGGGCGTCGGCTTCGTTGGATGGAAAGTGTATAGCCGCAACACGTCGTTCGTGCCCATCACCGTCTCCTCCCCGTCCTTCAGCAGCATCGCCAAGAGCGTCGACGGCATCAACCCGCACAAGAACGCGGCGGCCATGCTCGACATGTGCGAGCGGCGCGTGCCGCTCGAGCAGCTGCAAACGACCGACCTGGACGAGCTGACGCGCCGCTTCTGCGCTGGCGTCTGGGCAGGCCCCGGTTTCGATCTCCAGAGGCGGATCATGCAGCGTGCGTTTCGCAAGCTGGAGGGGAGGGAGACTGATCTTTGGGACAAGGCGGATTTGGAAAAGAGTGGGTATAAGCTGGGCGAGCGCATTGCGGATCACTTCGAGGTCGTGGATAGGGCGCAAGACAAGGTGAGCCGACATTTTGCCAGCCCACCGGCATCCAGAGGCGGGCACCCGTACTGCTTCTCAATTCCTACCCAGACACCCAAGTAGAATGGCAGGCTGACAACAACAACCCACACAGGTCATCGTGCGCTGCGGCGACTCGCCGCGCAAGCAGGGTCCGCGCAACAGCGATGGCATCTTCAGCATCGAGGTGGTCAAGGACGGCAGCGACGCCGTCTTCACCTTCAAGAGCTTCTTCTTCGACAGCACCGAGGAGGGCGCCAAGGCCGCGCCGCCGTCCAAGGCGTTTGACTGGCTGCACCGCGAGTACGCTAAGCTGTGGATGGAGACCAGCGTGAGGAAGTTGTTGAAGTAGTGGATGGTGGATATTATGGGAGGTTAACAGGCATGGGGAAGGTCGGACCTCGGCGGTTTCGAGAGGTACAGCAAGTGCTCGCTGCGTTTTTTTCTTTTTTTTTTGTTTTGTTTTGTTTTGGAACCGATCAAACGCATAAGAAGGTGATGCAAAGCGATGTCTCGATCGAAAATAGGAAAGGCATTTCCTCAGGATTTTCTTTTACTTCCGTGGCCACCGCTGACCGGCATGGACGACCTCCATCAGCGATTGGATATCTGCTATTTGATACGCCTACAGATGGACATCTGCCAGCACAATCGTACACAATTTGGCCAGACAATCCTCTAGATCTAATCGGCAGCCATGGAAAGAGCTCCAACGCTCGACTTTTGCGCCGAAGAAGGAAAGACGAAGCTACCCCGAACCGACCTGATGGACCTTTATCGAAATGGTGAGAACTCCCCTTCCCTCATCCCTACCTCCAACACATGACAAGATCAACAAAATCGATTGATCCGATTGCTTGCTTGCGGCAATGTGCGGGAGTCCGGCGGCGGCCCCAACTCGACGTGCGACAAGCCGGAGCAGGTGGTCGACCACCTAGTGAAGAAGATGGAGCAGGACAGGTTCGACTTCATTTGCCCAGACAACGACGTCGACGAGGTGACAGACATGAAGCGCATGCTGTGAGCGTGGGTGACATGCTGAACGAGCGCCTGCCGCTCGTTCAGGGATGAGGCAAAGCCGTGTATGGACAGGCAGCAGATTTGATTCAAGTGAGCGAATTTTCCTCTTTGGTTGATTGAGATGCGCCGTTTGAATCCGTCAGCTTCTGGCATGCTATCTCCTTCTCACATGCCTCGGGCGGCTCTTTGTCCTTTCTCTCTCGTTCACCGGCTCTTCGCAGTCAGTCCTTTGGTCCGTTCGAAACACGCAAGGCGCCATCCATTCTCATGACGGCAATCAGCTCTACTCGATTCCCTTTTCCACGACAAACCAGCTAGCTCCTCATGTCGCGCCTACGTCGCTTCTGCCAACCCCCGCAAGCACCTCCCTCGACTTCCGCACCCTCTCCTGCATCTACCCAACCTAGCCATTGCTGCCCTTCTCGCCCCTTCCCCCCTACCCATCCCCTCATTCTCACACTCCAGCGCCTGGGCACGCTGCTTCAACTCCTGCACACCCGCCGCCTCTGCAATCGCCGCGTCAGGGCTAGGGTACTGCGACCAGGGTTCTTGGATCCCTGTGTAGGCTCGTCTGAGTCTGATTTCCCTTTCAAGTAGGCTTATCAATGCTGGGAGGAGACTTCATTCGACTGCTGCGAGTGTGGGTCGCAGCGTCGAAATTTAGACATGGCTCTCAAAGTTGATTCTTCTTGCAATCAGGAGCTGCAGATATTAAAAGGGTGTAATAAAGCCAGGCTAGATAGGCCGCGACAAGAGCCATGGCAAAGAGAAGAAGAAAGTCGGAGAAAAAAATCGCAGTGCAGAAGACCTCCGGAAGAATGAAGACCGCGTTCAAACGTAGGAAACCGCAATCGGCAGCGAGTCAAATCGAAAGTCCACACGATGGTGAGTAAGTGACCAAACGAACACTGCAAATGAAAAAGGAAATCACGTCTACCTGAGTAGGCCTCAAACAACAAGTCGTAGGGCTTTGGCAAAGGCAAAAAAAAAAAAAAAATCACGGTTGGAAAATCAACCGTTAGACTACCACCGGGAAACAAAAGAAAAGATGTGAGCAAAACTGATTTGTGTTGATTGATGGTTATCCTTCGGGCATTCGCTCATCCCTATGATCACTCTCAACCCGCAAATATTGACTAGGCGAGCTCTTCAAACTCATCGGCTTGTTCGCCTGGGAGGCGCCTTCGGTGTTCAATACAACTATCGAAGGAAAGGGCGAGAGGCGTGCTACCACAAATGCGGATGGGGACTCAAGAAGGATGTTCCTGCAACGAGGGATTCCAGGAGCTGTGATATGTACTGGAAATTTCCAGAACGTGTGGTTAACGGAGATCGGAAACCCACATAACTAGGTGAATACCTCTTGCTGACTGCTCGCACAACGCTGCAAAGTGAGTGCTAAAAGGAACGACAACTCCAAGATACAGCAGCTTCTTGAATACTCCCAACC
>JAIFKG010001238.1:0-35333 GCA_020351975.1 Phyllosticta ampelicida | reverse complement strand
GATTCAGCTCTGGCCTCCGATTGGCCAGCGCCATAACATTGAACGTCTACGCGCAGTAGATGTGCCGCGGGAAAAGGGGGGTAGGGAAATTAATGTTTGGGGGGGAAATTAGGGGTCCCCTAAACTAGACACTCAGATTCCATAACAGGCCTTGCCGGAAGCCTGACAGATGTCGGTCAGATATGCTGCAGCCGGTTGAGGGAAAAAGCTCTGGGCTAGTGGGTCTGCTTTTGCCTTATTATCGTGATGAAGTTGGCCGTTAGCATCCTGCAACGGGGGAAACTGGGGGAGTTGGGGAGGAATGCCCGCTTTAGTGCGTCCCTATTTGGCGAGTTTCCAGGCCTTGAAAACGACTGGGTTGAGTGGCTGCTAACTGCTGAACTCAAAACCAACAGCTTGATCAACGACTCAACAGGGTTAACACCATTCTTCTTTTGCAACGCATATGAACCTCGTATGAGATTCGATCAAGAATACACGCCCACACCATCCCGGACCAAAGTCAAGCTCGTCGCCTCCGACTAAGCTAAAACGTTTGAATCATTTTGGAGCCACACAAGAGACGCCCTCACGTTGGCCAAGCAACGACAAGCGGTTCAAGCGAATCAGCACCGCAGAGAACACAAAATCCAAGCCAACGACATGGTCCATGTGGATGCAAAACACATGGAGGCCAGCCGCCCTCGCAAGCTTGGCTTACGCCACTTGGACGCTTATCGAGTGGCGAATAGGCGCGGCAATTGGGCGACCCTTGATTTGCCTACTGGGTCAAAGGTCAAATACTTGTTCAACGTCGAACGGCTGACTCTCGCTGGGGTCTTGCAGCAAGGTAAGCGCCTGAGCAGGATGACGTCCTAAGGTGCATCGAACGGTGCAGGCTTCCAGGTCGTATAAGGCCTCGGAGTAAAACGAGCGATGGATGCCTTCGAGCAAGGCGAGGTTTCACACAGCGAAGTGAGCGAAGCACAGACTCGAGGCTCCTCAGCCGAGTTAACCCATTCGAAGGCACGGCGCGCTGCCTCGTAACATGATCTCTACTACTATTATCGTATGTTAAAAATACCCTTTCCTTCCTCCAGCCCTCTTTTCTTTGCCTTAGGTATTTCGATTACCCGTAAACTAGTGCTGCTTCATCAAGCAATAGCTAATTTTTTTAACTTATTGCGGCGGCTGGTAAGGCGTAACGAGCATGTCACTAAATCTGTTTCCAAGTCAATCCTTGAGCGAGGGCAAGCTACAAGGCTACCGAGATGCACTCACTTTTCCAGCTTGTCCTTGCCCCGGACCTCCTCAACCAACAGGGGCATCCTGACGACGTTGAAGTCGTCGTACAGCTCCTCAATCTGATCCAAGTACTTCTTTTGCATCTTCCTCCTCGCACCACACTGCTCGCAAGCGCTACCAGCTCTCGGATATAGCAGCTGGTTGACTACAATCGAGTGCGTGTCGATGTTGTAACTCGACAGCTCTTGCACCATGCGCTCCGTCTCGTACAAGCTGAGAAACTCGGCGATGCAGACGCAGACAAAGGTGGTCAGGTCGGCATTCTTGAACTGCTGGTTGACCTCTGCAATGGTCTCGCGCAAGGTCTCCATTTTTCCCATGAGCTCCTCGAGCGACTGGCCGCCCGGGAGGCCGCCGCGGGCGCCCAGCATGGAGCTTAACATGGGGCCGAACTGCGACGAGAGTTGGGACAATTTGGCGAGGGCCTTTTCCATGACGGTGGGGAATTGGAGGAAGCGTAGCGTATGCCCGGTCGGGGCCGTGTCGAAGATGATGACTTCGTAAGAGAGCGACTTGACCTGCTTAAGCACTTCGGCAAAGGACATGGCCTCATCAACACCAGGAATCTGTTGCGCCGCATCACCGCCACTCTATCAGCCCGAGACCCTCGTCTTCCATGCTTGTGCAAGAGCAGGCTACTCACGCTGAACGCCAGATCCTGCATCGCACCGCCCAACGGGCCGCCGCCTGCGCCCTCACCCGCCTCTCCGCTCGCTAGCAAGTCTTGAATGCTTCCGTTGGGATCAATCTCCATGGCGCTCAGGTTGTCGAAGCCGTTGATCTTGCGCGCATCTTTGCCAAATTTCTGGTTGAAGGCGTCGCTCAGGTTGTGGGCGGGATCCGTCGAGATGAGCAGGACTGACTTGCGGTGCTTGGCGAGCTGAATGGCCAGGCTGCACGACGTCGTCGTCTTGCCCACGCCACCTTTGCCACCGACGAAGATCCATCGCAGCGACTTTTGCGCCAGAATGCTGTTGAGCGTCGGGTCCATGGGCGCGTCGTCGTCGGCGTGTACAACGGCGGACGACATTGTTGGTGTATGCAAAGGCAGGGCGCGCTGGGGGGTTGAGCTTGGGTCGAGGTACGGCGATCTTGGAGCGTGGGAGTCCTAGACGTGTTCGTAGAGACTTGTGTTTATCAGGAATGCAGGAGGCGTGGTGATGGTCTTCTGCCGTGAAAGTTTCCAGGTGTTGGAAGCTTGGAGCTCGGCCTGTGGGCCTAGTGTGGCGTCATCCTACCACATGCGCCACAGCGACTACCTTTCGCCACCCTTGTCGACGAGGGTCTGTGGGAGAGCGATTCGATGGAATGTCAACTCAAAACGTCAATTGCAACAGAGTCCCCACTGCTTGACTCTGTATCTATACTGTACACAAACGCAGCCCACACTCCTCTAGCAAAGTCCAATCTGACCCATGTTCTCTTGGAACTAAGAGCCACATGCAGGGAAAGCCTACTCGTTACCCCAGTATCAAGCAAAACGCCCTCAACGCCTCGGCCCTTGTTCAGAGCGGAACCTCTGCGACCAGAAACAAATTTGCAGGATGGCTGCACATGCTCACTTCCTACCCCTACCACCCCTGCTACCTTTACCACTTTTCGGAGTGGAGCCGTTGGACCCGACACTGCTAGCGCGAGACGCTGACGTTGAGGTGCCTTTGCTGCCACCGCGGACGTTGTCGAGAGCCTTGTTCTGTGGACGCGTTAGCAATGCCGTTCATCTTGACTTCTGGCGGTCTGGGACAACGTACCTTGACGCCGTTTTTCATCTTCTTCCTCGTGTGCGTCTCCTCGTCAGAGTCGTCGTCGTCATCATCATCAGCGGCGCGCTTGCCTTTTCCAGTGCCATTTGTCGCCTTGTCACCGTCAAACTCCCTGACCACCGTGGTCAAAAGAGTGTTGCAGCGACGGCTAATTTCGACAGGAGTGCGGCTGAGGAAGAACCAGTCGAAGCGGAACAAGGGAGACTCGCGGATCTCGTCGCGAATTTTATCGTAAATGCCCTCAGAGTCGACTCCGTATTTGTCGAGCATGACTAAGAGAAAGCGGTCCTCCTCTTCGGTATAGACCTTCTTGTTTGTGGTGGAAACCGAGTAGTTGAGCTTAAGCTGCTGGAGCGGAGCGCGGTACATGCTCAGCTTCTTCCTGAGAAGCTGGCGCTGTCGGTCAATCTTGCGGAGACGTTCCTCACCCTCCTCGATCGCAGCAATGTGCTTTTCCCAGTTGTTGATGTCCTTGTACTTCTTCCAAAAGACCTTGGCGTATTCCTCGATTTCCTCGGCCGTCTTGCCGTCGACCTCGTCCTCGATGGCCTTGTAGTTCTTTCGTCCGTACTTGGCGGAGCCATTGATGAACTGTTGAAAGTCACGCCTGTTCCAGTCGGCAAAGCCCTCTGCCGCCAGCTGCTCTTTATCCTCTTTTTCTGCCTCGGTCAAAGGCTTTGCGTCGTCGATTTCTTTTTGTTCCAGCTCTTGCTCGGCGACCCGGGCCTCGAGATCTTCTTCGGTACCCTCTTGAAGCGGAGCTTTGAGGTTATTTTCCTTGCGGTACCAAGCCGTCTCTTTGTCCTGAAGCTCTTGCAAACGAGTGTTGAAGAATTGATAGTCGTGGATTTGGATCTGTTTCGGTGCCCGAGGAATCTTGGGTCGCGTGTCGGCGGTCCGACCGCCCGTCATGAGAGCCTGGCGGTAGTACTTGTCCATCGAATACGATTGCTCTTTCCTCTCACGCTTCGTCGGATGGATCCAGTTGATGCCAATCTCCTTTTTCTTGGTGACAAAGCTCTGCCCGTTCCACTCGTACGCCGAATCCGTGCTGAAATTTTGCAAGTCGTCGATGCCGAGCTTCTCATACTTGGCATTGAGCTGAGCGGTACGCTCCTCGCCGCGCTTCAAGATGGCGTCAATGTCGTCGTCAGTAATCTCGCCGTTGCTGCCGAAAGTGCCGGTTCCACCTTGACTTTCAAACACCTTCTCAGCGCCATGCTGAATCATGTTCAACAGGTCCTCCTTTGATTGCGCCGCCTTGGCTGGTTGCTGAGCGCGACCTTGCTGAATGACGAGTTGGTCAAGACGGAGCTTTTGCGCTGCGCGTTCTAGGACTTTCTCTTCGATTGCATTCTCGGTGACAAACCGGAAGACAACCACCTGCTTCGTCTGACCGATACGGTGAGCGCGGTCCATGGCCTGAAGATCGGCCTGCGGATTCCAGTCAGAGTCGAAGAGAACCACAATGTCCGCGGACGTGAGGTTGATACCAAGACCACCGGCGCGAGTGGTCAACAGGAATAGGAACTTTTCGGACTTCTCCTTGTTGTACTCGTCAATAGCAGCAATACGGTCTTCGTGGGCGGTGGATCCATCGATACGGCAGTACTGGTAGCCGCGCATGACCGAGTAGTCCTCAAGAATGTCGAGCATGCGACTCATCTGGGAAAAAATGAGAACACGGCTTCCCTGCGCCTGGAGTCGCTTGAGCAGCTTGTCAAGCATAATCATCTTGGCTGCGTTAAAAACCAAATGTTCGTCCGTGGTGTATGGTGGACCGGGCTCAGCGCCATCGAAAAGATACGGGTGGTTGCAGCATTTGCGGAGCTGCATGACAATGTTCAAAAGTCGCGTCTTCGACTCCTTCTTACCGCCGGCGCCGTTGACGGCATCAATGTCCTTCTCCAGAATCCTCTTGTACCATTGAACTTGCATGTCTGACATGCCAATGTACAAATTGACCTCTTTCTTTGGCAACAAGCTCTTTTCCACATCGCTCTTGACGCGTCTGAGCAAAAATGGCCGGAGGACCTTGTGCAGCTGTTGGACTACCTTGTCCTGGTCTTCTTTCTGACCAGAAAACCACTGGTCAAAGGCCTCCGAGTCGCCGAAGACATCTGGGAGTAAAAAGTTCAAAAGAGCCCAGAGTTCGTGCAGATTGTTCTGGAGTGGAGTGCCAGTGATCAGGAGCCGGTTGCGAGAGTTGAAGAGGCGGATGATTTGTGCAAGAGAAGATTCTTCGTTCTTGATGCGGTGGGCCTCGTCAATGATTATGTACTCCCACGCAAACTTCTTGAGATGCGTCTTTTCGCGTAGAATCATCTCGTAGCTCGTGATGCAGACGTCAAAGTCCTCGCCGAGCAGCCGGTCGTTGATCAGCTGCGCCCTGTCTTCCTTTGCACCTTGGAGTACTAGCACATTGATGTCGGGAATCCATCTGGCAAACTCGCGCTTCCAGTTGTCAAGTGTAGACTTGGGCACCGTGACCAGAAAAGGGCCATTGATTCCACGAACGAAGCGGAGGTAGCCCAGGAAGGAAATGGTCTGCAAAGTCTTGCCAAGACCCATCTCATCGGCCAAGATGCCCGAAATACCGTTCTCGTGGAGCGAGATGAGCCAATTGAGTCCGGCAATCTGGTAGTCTCTCATTTGACCATGGACAAACGGAGGCGAGTCGCGGAAGATAGTAGTGTCTGCTGCGACGCCGGATTTTTCCTCGCGAAGAAGCTCCGCATCCTCTTCCTTCTCGGTCCTCCTGCGCCTCTCTCCGCTAGCACCACCTTTGCGGGAGGGTCCTTTAGTAGCCCTTCTCGCCTCTTCTTCGTTCTGCCGGTCTATCTCGACCATGATTTCTTTGATACGCGGATTGGGGTTCGTGTCGATAAAGTGGCGGAAGAGATCTGTGAGTCCCAGGAGGTAGCGGAAACGGCGGATCGAGTCGTCGACCTGGAGGGCACGTTAGAAGCTGGGACGATGGGACTGGGGTGTGGAGCGCCACGGACCTTGGACTCTCCTAAGCGGTCGTGCTTCTTGCCAAGAACACTTTTGCGCAGCTGCAACGCCTCGGAGCGGCGCTTGCGGCCGTCTGTAGGAGCTCCCTCGCCGGCATCGCTAGTGGCGGCGGTGTTGAGATTCGAGTCGGAGTCCTGCGCGGTAGTTAGCGACGCGACGGCGGAAGCTGGAGAAAAAGACGCGCATACCGTGTAGTCCGGAGTCTCCTGGTAGTCGGTGTAGTCCTCGTTGTTGTCGGGAGCATCCACCATGGACACGTCGGTGGTTGAAGCGGCTTCAGAATTGCGGTTGCGCGAGGGCGCCATGTTGCCCGTTTGGGCTCGCGGAAATTGGGAGCGGAAAGTCTGAGGCGATGGCGGGACAAATGCTCTCGCAATGGCAGATGCTTCAGGATGACGAGGGTGATGGTGTTGACGAAAAGGAGGCGCGCGGAGTTTTGAGAGGGAATGGGAGTGGGTGAGGTTGAACAGTGGGCGTGGGAGCAAAGCAGCAGAGATTCACGACTGAAGGAAGGGTCGGACGCGCTTACGCGCCTGTGATTTGCCCGTGCACTCACCGCCCGGCCCTGCTGGCCAAGCCTACATCGGGCAACTCTTCTCCTACCAAACAAGCTCGCTTGTTCCCACGCTGTCTGGCCTTTCCCTTGCATCAATCCACCTCTCTGCCCTCGCTAGGAGTACACCACCATCTTCTGCGGTTACATGTTGCTCGTATTCGCCGCAATCTGCTCCATTTAGTCTGGCTAAGGTCTCGCGAAACGACGTCATCGAATTTCCTATTCGGGGAATTTTCTTGAGAGCTCCTGATGCCCGGCCAACACTGTCTGTTGGTCCGAATCTGCCTTTTCCGCGGATGCTGGCGCTCATGTTGATTCGATAGACAAGTAGGAGCATCTCGTAATTCTCCATCCCATGTGCAATGCCCCTGCCCATGCTCGAAGCCCGACGCGGGGCACCAAGGCCCAAAATATGGCTCGGGACGTGACCGTTGCCAGACTTGCGCAGCCAAGGCCTCCACGTTCACGCGAAGACCGACACAAACGGCCGGAGTAAGCAGAGCTTTAGGCACAGAAACTGTTTGACAAGAAGCCCCACTTCAGCCTGATCCCACTGTTCTTCTCGTTTTGTGCCCACACGTAGACGAGCCCGCACATTGCATCCATAGAGTCCAATAGCACATAAAGACCTCACTAGATGCAGACCAAATGCAGTGAATATCATGACTCCAGAAACGCCGGCCCATGCATGCTCTCTGGACTCCCCGGATACTTCCATGTGGAACGCCGGCTGTCAATGCCGGTCATGCCCCAAAAAAAACCTTGTCCATATGCCTCCGACCATATGCACATGAAATTCACTCCTCAAGACTGTCTCTGACGCATTTCCTTACCCTCTTCTTGAATTCCTTTGAGTCCTCGCGCCAGAGGCGGCCCGCCTCGACATTCGCAGGAGACTCATCGTTCGGCGATGAGAGCATCGAAATGACGGAGAGGAGGATTGTCTCGGGTGTCTGGACGGGGGACCAGCGCTCTGAAGCAGATTCGTAGCCGTACTTGTCATCACCGGGCGGGTGGAGGATGGAAATGCAGACTTCACCGCTCGGGTAGACTACTCGATGTTAGTGTGACATCGCAGAGGTTTTGAATCTTTCCCCGGAGTCCGGGACACGTTCCGAGTCCAATCAGATGAGTGTGCTCGGGTCTTTGGTGGAGCGAGCTTACTGTTTGGATGGAAGATGGGAGTTTCAAACTTCATCTTCGGCGGCAGCAGAGGGTATTCGGTAGGAAAAGAGAGCCGAGCCCTGAAGAAACCGCCTATCCCAAATTAGCGGAGTTCGGGAAAGCTTTTCAAGGGAAGATGATCATGTGGTATTTGGCAAACGTTGGAACCACTGCGCAGGTCGAAGGAAAGGTCAACTCAAGTGCATCGCAGCTTGAAAGCTCCCTATTTTTGGCTTTGGGGATGTTGGATACCTCCACCGTCGACTATCTGGTTCCATGATAACTCCCCGGCCCTTGCTTGTTCCCCTCTATGCGTCGCTAGAACCATGGTTGCGAGTTGACATTTCGTCCGCCCCTACTGTGACCCCCTCCTGGACCGGTGTTGGGCGCGGGCAAACGAAGCGGGGCATTTTTCTCTTCAAAACACTCACCACCGTAGAATTTGCAGTCGTCGCTAATCATCAACATGACCTCCCACTCAAAGACGTTGTTATCCACTAAGCCGACGCTGATGCCGGGAATGTCCTTATCGGTCTGCATTTGCTTGAGTTGGCGACCGAGGAGACCGGCGGCGGCGGCAGTGGACGAGGTCATTATTGCGATGGTTTAGACGTCTCGGAGGGGCAAGAGGAAAGACAGAATTTGGACAGGAGATAAGTCGACACAGATGCCGCGAGGTATACAGCGAGGTGGTTGGGTAACCGGAGGTTTCGAGGCGAGCGAGGCACGCGAGCGAGAGGGCGTGCTTGGGCGGCAGATCGAAGTGTGAGCACAGTGGGACGGAAGCGCAAGACAGCTGGCTTGGAGAAGCTGGACAGGTGGGATTGCAAAGTCGTCGAGGGCGGAGGAGACAAGTGGGAGAGAAAGGTCGGACGGAGACTGAGGTGCCGGTGCGTCGTGGTGGTGGTGTTGGTGATGGTGGTGGTGTACTTGGACTTCTGCACGCCGCCCCTCTTTGCCGCCGCCGCGCCAAATGACCCGCCGGCCGGCACTACTGCTCGGGCTACCTGCTACGGACTTGTATCCGTAGTTACTACACCTCAATCATCATCACGCGCTCCTTCTTGACATCGGCATGTTCCATTGTTCTTCCGTTATTGCTTCGACCCAACTCTATGAGGTAGGGCAAGTACCGCTGGGAGGGTCTTCCATGTCAACCTTCAATCGCAATTCCTCGGAATATGCCGGCTCAAGGTCTTGTACAAACACGTCCCCTGGCAATGCGTTTGGATTGTGCTTTTCCTTGGCCCGCTTATACACTCCGAACTTTTCCTACTTCTTGGTGCTCGCCCAACTGTCTGAAACATAGTCAACATGAAGTGGCGATTGGATGTCACCACCAAGAAAGTTCGATTTGATAGACGGCTTCTCTCCCGTTGGACGACTACGCCATCCCAAACTGGAGACCACGATGGATCTGCTGCGTGTCTGCGTCGGTGAAGACCGTCGGTGAGTAGGCGCTCTCTCCTGCGCGACCATGAGCTCACGCAAGAGCAACACCCAACAGCGCGCCTTCCTCGGCAATGGCCTATAACGACAAACTCCCCGTCGCCTGCTGCGGTTTGCCTCCCGCACCTCTCCCCCAAGTCTCACGACATCACCAGCCTCGTTTGGTCTTTATCTCTGCGTCCTTCTGTTTTGCCAAAGCCAAGTCTGCGCCGGGGAGCATCCGTCGGTGGTCAATGTTCGCAACCGCCCTCGCTCTCGACTCCTTGAGCTCGCAGTTTGACTGATAGCAATCCAGCTATTCCTATCCGACACGTACAGAGCCATCATCAGCTACGGACTGCAAATCTTCCTCCGCTATTCATGAGCTCGGCGGCCAGAAACCCAGACTCGATTTCATTCACTTCGCCATCTCAGAAAGCTCCCCTCCCAAACCACCGAATCGCTCTGGAAATGGACTCTCTGCCGTCCCTCCCGCCCCTTGGACCCATCGTATTTCAGTTTCCCTTTGGCTTTGACGCCACATTGGATGTCGGACCGTCAACTGCTCGCCGGGACGATGCTCCAGACTCCAAGTCAATTTCCGGAGACTCTTCGATGCGCAAAGTAGCTTTTGCTCGTGCCGACGCCAACTCGGAATTGGGCGGTGATGCGGCGGTTCCTGAGGCTGTTCCAGTTTCTGAGCCTGTTTCTGTGCCCGAAGCAGTCGAATCGCCTGAATCTACTAATGTACCAGAGGTCGTGACCAAAGAAGTGGTGACGCCTCCCGAGCAGGTGGTCACGGCAACGGCACCCGCCCCCGCAGAGGGCGTGGTGAACGAGGTCCAAACCGAGTCTCCAACCGTGGAGAGGATTGAAACTGCTCAAATTTTCGAACCCGTCCCTACAGTACGGAGATCTTCGACTGTCGTTGTCACTGTCCCCGCCGAGGCAATTGAAGAACAAGAAGCTGTTACTGCGGAGCCTCGCCCCCTCAGTCGGAAGTCCACCACGATTACGATTACCGTTGCTGAGAACAAAGTCCCTACTCCGTCTCGCAAGGCCAGCCTTTCTAAGCCCAAGGCCGAGTTCGTCAACACAGAGTCTGCTGATTCCAAGGTTGAGGCTCCTGTTAGAGCCGAGACGATGCACGTGGTCAACCTGGAAGGCGGTACTTCAGTCACCGTTACCGAAGCCGCGGAACCTCCTCCTGTTCCTCCCGTCCAGAAAACCACAGTGCCGCCACAGAAAATCAAAAAGATCAAGGTCGTCAAGCGCGCACGCGTCATGGGCCTCTGGCGTCGTATCATTGCAAAAGTCATGCGCAAAAGAGCCGAGATGAAGGTTCAAAAGGCCACGCAGGTCGATGGAACCACCTCGCCGCAAGATGAAATTGAGAGTTTTCCTCAGTTGAACCTCTATAGCTCCGTCAATAAGCGGGCTGAGCCAGAAGCTCCTGGTAGTGCTCCTGGAATGCGTACAAGTGATTCGATTCGAGTTCCTGTTGACGACTTCTTTTACAACGGCGCCACTCAGTCTGTCGTCGAAGATTCGACAAACGCCGCATCCTCGCGCCAAGGACCATGCACGGACACCGCTTGCGGGAGTTGATAATTTCCTTGAAAGTCGGCCGCATGCCACTGACTTCGGGGTGTGGACTTGGACTTGCGAGGGCTCGGTTTGTTCTCGACGTTTATTCTTTTCAGCGATACCCTAATAGCCCTTTTCTTGTCTTCTCCCGCTCGTTACGGTGTCCTCTAATATCGATCCTGTTTTGTCCTGCTTCATCTATTTAGTCTGTATCCTTTTCGATTGGCAATGCAATTGACCTTGCTTGCCTTCTCGTCGACTGCTGTTGTGACAGCCACATCCCTACCGCACCCATTCTCTGAAATCCATGTCAAGCGCGGCATCGGAAACAACGTCTGTGCCTCGACGCGCAGACTATGGCTATGCGGCACATGACTTTCCCATGATTCCTTCCTATCCATCCTTCGTCGTCGTTCAAACTAGCGTTCATCTTGGCAGGGACGCTGGACCTGCCTAGAGGACCCTTGCGCCTATTTTTACTACACCAGCGCTTGTACCGGCTCACGAGCAAATCAGAGCTTGGCCCACTAGCCTTTTGTGGCCTCGGCCAGTCATCACCAACATGTCGGCTAGTAAGGCGCGTTTTGGAGGAGTTATCGGCTGACAGGTCAAGCCACAAGTAAGGAACAAGATGGGAAGACGCCATTCAAATGAAATGTCTCACGCATCCGTCCGCTTGGCACCCAGCTGCATACTCCCCTGATGTCTGCAAGCAAACTTCTGCCTCGCTTCTTCTTCACCTCCAACCCCAACGTCTTGCCCCCTTGCGCCTTGCTCCACAAACGGTCTTGGGAAACGGAGCAAGGCCTTGGGTTTTTCCAGCCCTCCTGGAGTTTCCTCGCCGACGACGCCGCCAAACATGCCGCGCTATACGCACGACACGTCACCATGGCTCAAACGCGTCCTGATTCCCTTTTGGGTTCTCCGAATTATTCTGATGGTGCTCATCACCATCAGCTTTGCGGTTGGCATCGCGGTAATTGCAGTGAATGCACACAATAATGACAATGACAACGATGATGGTGATGATGGTGGTGATGGCGACACGCAGAGGCAGACGCGTACGTTCAGAGGGAAGGACATTGCGTAAGTCTGGCTTGTTGCGACCATTGAGAAATTTCCATTGACAGCCCTTTTTGCTTGTTTTGACTAACGGCCAAACGCCTTCTCGCAGCGTCGTCGTCATCTTCTTCGGACTCGTCCTCACCTGTCTGGTCCTCGACATCGTATCGGTGGTCAAGCACGCCCGCGACAATCTGCGCCCCGTGACGTTGCTCGTTTTCAACGGCGTCCAGGCGGCCTTTTGGGTCGCGATTTTGGTGATTGACATTGTGAGCGCGGTAAGGACAAGGAGCGCGCTGAGCTTCTTGTTCGCGCTGGTCGTCTTGTTAGTGCACACTGCTCTTCTGTTGGCTCGTCTTTAATGCGTTGATGTTTTGCTTTGCCTTTGATCACAGGCAGGCACATGGGAAACTGGCTGATGATTGATTGATGTTGAGGTGCAGCGTATTAATCCTCGGCCTCTTCGTTTACGCTATCATCGTCTACCGGCGCTCGCGCCGCGATGCCGCTGCGCGCGGCCTGTATGCCCCCGCGACCACCAACTCGGCTGTTGCAATGCAACCTGCGCTTCCCGTTACAGCGCCGGCTCCCACGCCCAGTGGAGGGAACCCGAATCGCCTCTCGGCAAGGTGCCACGCGAGCGAGACGGGTATTTTGGATGGAAATGCGCATGATGGGCGGCATGATGGTGATGGTGCAGTGGTGGGACGGGGGCAGGTACCGGTGGTGTCGGCAACTTCATTTGACCCGTAGGAGACTGGGTTGATTGGGCAGCACAAGCCGGTACGCTCGCCGTTTGCCTCGCCGTTTTCCAGTCGGGGGCGGCATTTGGCGGGGTCTGGACAGTGGATCCAGCATGGGGAGGGTGTCACGCCCGCGGGTAAGGACTATTAGGAGGCAATTGAGATGGGGCGTAGGTAGTAGGTAGGTGATTTTTTGGGGCTGCTACGTTCTGGGATCGCGAGGTTATGGCCTGCGTTCATGCATAGCGTGGACTTGAGACTGTGCATTTTCTGAAGTCGCCATCTTTTTGATGATGGGCGTTTTGAGAGAGCTTGCCCGGCGTTGTTGTGCTGCTCTGCTGTACTAGAGATGCTGTCATCCTGATAGAAGGTAGACTTGGTTGGTCGGCTCGCGTTTAGGTAAAGAGGCTGATGTTATGATCTCGCGCCATGGCCGTGCTTTCTATTTGTTTTGTGTTTGGGAGCTTTGTGACGTTGTGGTAATTTCATGATATCGGGCGGTTTGATGGGGAGGAGAAGGTGGATAAAGCTACAAGAAGTAGTCCTGTTTCGCTTTCTCGGAGCTCTTTCTAATAAGTTTTCCTCTCGTCGTCTAGATCGATCGTTCATCTTTTCCTCCGAGTTAACGTCATCACAAGCTAGGAATATTCGGTCTCGGGTGTCGACGTCAACATGGTCTGGTCTACAATGAACATTGGTGGACCCAACGGCGCAGTGTGGGCGGTAGGAGGTGTTTGTACGGCGGGCAGGGGGCGCCGGGGCGGCAAAAATAAATCCCTGTCCCCACGTGCAACGACGCTACTAGAAGATGAGACGGGGGTGGCCGTTGGTCCCTGGAACATAAGAGGCGTACCTACTTAGGTGGTGCTGCTGAAGAAGATCACTGACAGGAACAAGTAATTTGAACAGCGGGAGGCTGGGATAGGATTGGCCGAGCAGAACATTCCTGCGGATGAATGCAAGGGAGGGGCGGCGGCGGGGCTGGTGTCGGGACGCAGGTACGCACGGCAGAATTTCTTGCGATGGGCTGGAAAGAAGCAGAGTCTGATTGTCAGAAATTAAAGGCTTGCGACTTTTCGTGTATTTCAGCGCATATTTGCATGGTCGAGGTTGTATTCCGATGCTGTGGAGAGATAAAATCCAACGAGGCGACTCGGATGAACAGGTTCGAGTAACCGATGTTCTTAATTATCTTTTCTTTTTTTTTTTCGAACGCCTTGAGCTTTACTTGTTGCTTCGTCACAAAGGCTGAAAGGTAAACAGGCTGAGCTAAGGCCGATCAAACTGCTTGAGCTCCGGCATCCTCCCAAGGCCACCTCCAACTCCCACACCGCTGTCTAGTGTAATATTGCCTACCTTGGCTTCTCCCGGATGGACACCTCCCGCACTCCTCACGCTGACATGCTGCCTGAGCATCTCTAGGATCTCTGAATCTTTCCATCGCAAAGGAACCGGCCGGTATGCGGGCTTGAAAGTTCCAACAGTCTGCGCCCACTCTCCAGATCTGGGCTTCCCTTGCCTCCAAGCATCAGGGTCGGCCGCCTTTGTGTGCGGTGTGCCTTGAGCGGCGGGCGTGGCGGCATCAGGACCAGCGCCCTCAGCGGTTTCAGCAGATGTAGGAGCCGGCTCTTGCGTCGCCCAGTAATAAATGTCCCAGTCATTTTCATCGAGGAAGCGGTCGTAGTCCTGAAGTTGCTTCTGCGTCATCTTTCCCAGGTAGGCATCGGCGAATGTCGAAAGGAGGAGGTCGCTTTCGAGGATACCGCGCTTCCTGCTTTGGTCTGGGATTTTCGAGAGTCAGAAGAGCTGTAGATAGATGAAGCACAAACAGCACTCACATGTTAACCTTGCCCGCATGGTGTTAATGTCCTCGCCCGTCCTCCGGATCGGCTCAATCTTGAACTGAGCTCCCTCAAGCTCACCAACACCAAGCTCGGCCATGGCGGCAGCAGAACCAGCCTGCGTTCCGCCAGTCATGGTCACCGTGTTTTTTGGCGCAGCGTCCTTAGGCGCAAAGTTAGGATCGACGGAAGAGAGCATCTCAGGCGGCGCGGCATCTCGGCCAACCCGGGGCATCTTGTTGGCAATGGTCGACGTGGTATTGGTCAGGTGGGGATTCAGCGGCTTCTCGGTTTGCTTCTTGCGCCATTCCTCGGTCGTGTCGTTGCCGCGCTCGTTCAAGTCCTTGAATCGCGGCGCCGAGGAGCTGAACGGACGGACGGCGGTAGTGAGCGTCCTGGAGGAGCGTATAGCGAGACGTACGGATGCCATGGTGGAGATTGGTGTATGGAAAATTGGACAGATGAACGACACAATTGCGGATGTAGTTTGGATGAGAGCAAGGGTCGAAGTCGTTGACATCACCGATAGTTCTTCGACACGTGACTCGGCTCTTGGCTCGGCGACGGCGTCTACCTAGGAGTACTCGCGGCATCTGCGGGATCCGCTGCCGACCTCCGACTACAATCACCATCTCTCTCCATATCGCGAAAGCCAGTCCATTGCAAACCTTCCGAGACGGAAATACTGGCACAGACCATGAACAAACATCCCCAAAGGCTGGCTCCTTGGCACGCGAGTGAGATGGGTCCGACTGACGGATGGCCTCGATGAACTTGCCATTCCCCTCCATCATCAACCGTGGATATCGACCGCGCTGACGAAATGGTCCATCGCAACTTATTCGGTCTGCCGTGTTTCACCACGTCGGCCTGAGAAAGATGTTGATCGAGATCGCTGCATCGGGCTACGGCAAATCAACCCTCTGGACTGGCAACATGGCCCTCTTCGACCTACTGGCCAATACGTGTCTCCCCACCCCGCTGGACCACGTCTCTGGGTCTTCATCTCGACTCTTGCCATCTTTTCTTTGACCAAGTCTCGGCCATGGTATGAGGGGTGGCTCTATCAAGGTCTCGGCGCCACTGGCTTAGCGCACATTCCTATCTCCACACCCACGCCGTTTGCAGCATTCCTCCCTGTACCGGGCGGCTGGAGAAAGAACAAGTCGGAGGCTAACCAACGGCATGATGGCGGGACGGCCTCTTGCAGCGGGCCGACGCTGATCCTCTGTTACGGGCTGAAGTGTAATGCGTTTTGACAGACGGCGCTAAATCACCAAACCCAGAACTCTCGCTATTTCCGTCGCCCTACCATGGATGACGACTGGTCCCTTCGGCGTCTCCTTGACTCTCCAACTAAGCTTCATCCTTCCCAAAGGGCCCTCGCCTTGTTGACCCAGGCCTAGCTGGTTGTGACGTGCGCTACTCCCAGAGTACGAAGTCTATTCCTCATTCCCAATGTGGCTATTTTCCATGGGTTCGCACTTGGCTGCCGCATGCGGAATGCTCGGACCCCAGCATCTCCAACGTCTCGCACAATGTGCAAAGGAATGGGTGGCATTTTCAGCCTCTTTTCATCATTGTTTGACACTTTTGAAGTGTTGGTAGAGTTTGCCCGAGTGTCAAACCCGTGGTCACGGGCGTTTTTGCTTCAGCATTCCAGAGGGCTGTACCTATGCCACAGGTAAACGCTCAGGAATGCCTCGTGTAGAAACCGGAGGCTGGCGGCTTCAGGTAGGCTCTGTATATATCCTGCGTAAGTTTGATTCTGTTTGTTTGCTCAAGCTCGTGATTCTCTTCCAGTTTGCACCATCTGCTCAAACTGCACGTCCTCCTGCAAGGTACTCTGCAGGAACTCTGTAAGGCACACACTCTTTCCCTCGTTGTCCCTCGTTACGTACCCGACTCTGCGTCCCATCCCCGGCTCATCTTCCCTCCTCTACCGAAAGAAAGATGGCCTCCTCGCCACGGCTCCGACAAGCTTCCAGCGCGGTTCCCCTCTATCACGTGCAAGGACGATCCTGTCGCGCTGCGGGAGATATCGCCATCTTGCGACAAGACTTTGACATCCCGATCCGGCCACAGGACAAGGAAGGCCATTGGGCTGTTCCGTATGATCAGATCTTTGATCAATATGTCGATACCGATTTGCTGGATATGAAAAGCGGCAACACTGCTGAAGGAACCAGTCCCGATGACTTCAGCAATCTCTTTGACGTCTCTTCTTCGAATAGGAGCTCGGTGGCCAAAACATCCCCTATGCCCCAAAGGGAGGCCTTGGGGCATAGCGAACCACAGAATGGCTCACAGCAGGCGTGGAGCTATATTGGCCAAAACGTAGCTCAGGCTGCGCCCCAAGGAAACCTGATTTCGATCTACCCAGAATCTCACGGGAGGGTTGCGGCTTCCGACCCTGGTCTTTTCAGCTTCGACCAGACACCCACCTGCTCTCCTCAAGTACCCGCTGATCCCTTTGCCTTTTCATCCCCCTCGTCGCCGAATCCTGCAGCTCCACACAAGCCCGCCAAAAAGTTCAACAGTTTGCCCATCCGTGGCAACAAGAAGCAGACCCCCTCGGTCATTCGAAGAACCATCTCCAAGGGAAGTTTCTCTCCCAAAATGATGCGGTCAACACCATACCGGACCGGATATCAAGAAATCTGGGCCAAGCGCGTTGGCGCGCCGCCACTCTCTCCTCCACCTTCCACAAAGGTTCCACAGGAAGAGACGATATACAGCTACAACGTCACGCCAAATTTGCCATACACAAACCCCAGCGAAGTCGTGGACCTCGATCAGCAGTTGTCTCTCGCAAGTCAGCCCTATTCGAATCGCTCGCAGATGCAGATGACTCCCGTTCCTTCTCCGAGCACACATGACGCAAGCAGTACCCGATCCTCCTTCCACGCTCCGAATGACCCTTCAAACAACCCCTATCCGATCCATGAGCTCGGAGAAGCTTTGGAGAGCCCTCCTCAATCTGGTCGACTTCCGTCTTCAACGTGGAATCAAAATTCCACTGTTGCGTTCGACTTTGGCTACTCGAGCTCATCCGACTTCCAACCCGGCCGCGACACGCAGGCCTGGTGGACGCCTACGGCCACACATCCCGCAACGCAAGCCGCCTTTCCGCCCGCCCGCGCAGACTTTATGGGCGTCAGTTCGGCCCCTTCAGACCTCGCTACTGGTGGCCTCATGATCAACTGCGAGTCATCGACCATGGGTAGTCTTCTCGACGCCCACGCTTCCGCAGGTCCTGGGGACGGCGCTCCTTTCACAACCTCTTCGCCCGTCGTATACCCTGCCCCGATGTTTGGCAACACGACTCCTCTGGGACCTCCGCACAATTCTCCTTATATCCATGCGCCCCCTCCCCACCCCCCAACAGTAAATGGACATGTTGGTATTCCGATCGCTGTCCAGCCTCAGCGTGTCACGCCTCCGTCTCGCAGTCCGTCGAATTCTCCGCCAACGGCTCACCACCCATACGCCATGCGTTCGGCGCGTCGTGACTCATCTCAAACTCACACTCAGCCTCGTCCTCGCTCACATCACCGCCGCAAGTCTTCTGGCCACCAGGGCGCAGGATCTGGCGGGTCTGCTCCGCGTCCTGCATCCGTAGGCTTTGTAAACTACACGCCCGACGACAGCCGAAAGATTTTGACGGGGGTTGCACCGAGCGGATCGAGCAAGACAAAGGCGCGCCGAGAGAAAGAGGCCGCCGAGAAGCGAAGACGGTTGAGTCAGGCTGCAGCACGCGCGATTCTGGAAGCTGGTGGTGATTTGGCGACCTTGGAGAGAGAAGGTCTGCTGTGTCTTCCCGAGACGCAGGAGCTTCTGAAGCAAGCCTCATAGGGTACTGTTCTCTCGGGGGGCGCCACAAGCTGGAGCTCTCGAAAGCAAGGTGATGAAGGAGTGGAGTATGGATTGAGACTGCGGAAAGCGACGGGAAAGCCCTTGCCTATATTGCCCTTGCGCGTTGCGCTGGCAATTCGGACTGCTCCTGCGCTTCGCGCTGGGAGATTCAGGGTTTCTGCCGATTCGTCCGTCCACCTTGTCCTTCGTCTATCTCTTTGCCTGACCTCGACCCCAGGCTTCGAGTGATCTACTCCAGTCGCTTCATTGGAGAATCGACAAACACCGAAATCGTGTACAACATTTCCTCCTGTTTTTGGTGCCAGAGCTCTCATTCCACTTTCGAGACCTACCCTTACATGTATGTATCCTGGTCGACACTCAACAGCTTGCCCACCATTTTCTTGCGTTGTCTGTTCAATTCCACCATTCCCTTTGGCTTGTTCATTTGAGTTCGACGCAAGAGGGAGAAAGATATGAGAAAAGCTCCTTCTTCACCATGTTTTATGGCAAACACAAGCTTTCAGGGGAGTAATGGCACACGGGGAAACTGGCCAATTGAATTCTACATCAGTTAATGGTCCGAAATATCTATGTAGTGGTTCCTCTGTGGAACTGAAGGAGCGAGTGAGCAAGGGATGTTGTGCTTGATGGTGACGCTTGCTTGAGGGTTTCTTAGCAACAGAGGAGCAGATGGATAGAGAGGGCTCGAGTCGAAGAACAAGCAAAATGCAACCGCAGAAATCCCCAAGCGTATCCAAAGCTTCAGTGCGTAGCAGTCTTTGCTCAGCTACCAAGGTGACGTACGTCATTGCACAAACGACTCGCGGCAGGATTTGATGACACGCTCGAATCAACCACCCACCTCACTGCCAGCCGTTCCATCCAATACGTCCGAGGCGATTGGATTCGTTTCGCCCCCTCGTCTGAACGCTACGGCTATTTCAAGCACCCGAAGACACGACTTTTTACATTTGCCGCTCCGCCCCGCCCGCCGCACCCATCCGCACCCATCCCTGAATTCCACTGTTTGGGCGAGAGGCAGCAGCGTAGATGGCGCAATGGGTAGGCTTGTGCGACAGACGGACAGGGCGGCTGGTCAGGTCGGTCTGAATGACGGCCGTGATGATGGATGCTAGCGGGGAAAGGAGGGAAAAGTGGCGGGAGGAGTTGGGCATGGATGATGGCTTCGACGAAGCATTTGCCTGTCTACGTGACCGGAGTGAGTGGATGGGCTCGACGCCCACTCCTAAGTCAGCGGAGAGTGAATGCCGTGCGGAGGTACGGAGGTGCAAATACAGACAGGCAGATTTCAATGGCACTGTTCATGCTCAACAGTGCGGGAGTTGCCAGCTGGTCACGAGAAGCAGATGAGAATTTGCAAACACCAATTCTTCTCGCTCTGAAACGCGAAAAATCCGAGCAAACCGGCCGCCCCACAGCCTCGAAAGTCGCCAGGTCAAACTTGGCTCCTACAACTCCTCGAATGCCAACTCGCACCATCAGTCCATCCGGTCCAGTGCCTGATCACAAGACACACCTATCTTCATGGGAATAAGGCGGCGCGCATCTGCCAGATCGGCAGCCAGGGCAGCCAAGCAGCCAAGCAGCCAAGCAGCCAAGCAGCCAAGTAGCCAATCCGTCCCTCCGTCTGGCGACTCACCCCGAATGATGATATGCGGCCGAACGGCGATGGGCCTGCAAAGTGGATGGTACGTGTGGCGTTTGCGCTTGCTTGTTGTCACTGAAGGCGCCACTGTGGTGGCTGTGACGAGAGGCTGTGGCGCACGACGTGTGACTTCGGGGATCCCGCTTTGCGGCGTTGTGGCGGGAGGAAGTACCGCGAGGAGGGGCTGGGCTAAAGAAAGCCAACAGGGTTGCCTTCCTGGCTCGGCGTGGGTGGTTGTGTGGGTGGCTGCTGCGAGTTGATAGTGTGGAGGATGACATGAGCGCTGACATTTGCGCGGACTCGAAGGGGATACATACACTCCGGTTGTGAAAACAGGGATCGATTAGTTGGACGTGTGAGATTTGACCCATTGCTCTGGGCCTGGAGCGGACTCTGGCCAACGACCGAGAAAATCTCGTGCTGAGACTCGAACGGTGAGACTCGAAGTCCACGTGCTCGTTCAACGAAACGATGTCTGGAACGGGTACACCGAAGCTCACTCAAGGTGTTGGATGCAAGCGTACGAGCCACGTGTGCAAGCGTTGAGTGTGTGGCGAGGACTGATGATGGTGTGCAAGGCTTGTCTGGTACCTTTGGTTTGCTGTGTTTGACATCATGTTGGACGGTTGCGGAAGTTGGGTGTCTCGTGAAGACAAAGTAGAGTCAGAATTTTTCGATTGGTTAGCGCAAAATTTCTTTACCCATCATCTGCGACTACTTTTCGGCGCTGGATGGTCTTTTCTCCACGATTTCATGGCAACTTTAGGGATTTTGGCTTGGAGATGCGTTTGAGCGAGAAAACTGACTTGGTGTTGATTTTCTGGACAATAATTGGTCAAAATCTCACTTTCTGCTTCAGTTCTTTCAGGTGAGTGTGAGTTGAAGGGCTCTTCGAAATGACTTGCTCGTGCACAAACGAATCGAGTGGATGCAAATGACCTTTGAGATCAGAGTTCACCACCATGCCCAAATTCGATTCCAAACCTGGCACTCTCATAGGCACTGTAGCCAGTATGGGCTTTCGACCGGGAAAATCTTTCTTGAGTAAGCACGATGCGGGTCCAGTGTAGGCTGCAGAAGATGCAGGTGGATCGGCACGTTGATGGGCTGTTTCCTTTTCTGGCGCCTGCGCGATGCATGTCTCTTCTCGAGTCGAGCGCCTCACCTTGACGCGCCATCGCAATTCTTAGGAAGCGCAAGGTACAGACTCATTTTAACCGCCTCATTTTAATCGCCACTGGTTCCATCTTTTGGATCTCGGATCGCAATGGAGGAGAGAGGCCCCACAGCGTGCCCGGCAGCACTCCCAAAGTACCTGTCAGTCACAGGAGAGGTGTTGGATCTGGACGGCGTCGGTCGTTTTTTCGGTGAGTCCGCAGTTTTCGTAGGATCGCAAAAACCGGCTGGGTGTCGAGTTTTGGGATCGAAGGCTAAGGTCAGGCGATGCAGGGAATTGCGACTCGCTTTCGAACTACACCTACCACAGGAGACTGGGCGCGGGAGGTACGTGAAGCCGGCCGACCTGTCTTAGCATCCAGTTCTGACGCGAGCAGGCCACGGTGTGGTCAACCTCATGAGCCCAACGGAATCGCTCCGTCCTGATCGACCTCGCGACATTCTGGTCGCAGTGAAGCGTGTCGGCGGGCTTTCCTTCATAAAGAACAGCACTCTCTTGTCTTCCTCGGCCCAGAAAAGGGCAGGGCTCCACAGGTACCGCTTGCGCGAAGTGGCAGTCTTGCAGCGCCTAGGTCGGCACGAGAATATTGTCGATGTTTTTGGTGTTGCAGTCGACAATGACGGGTTGGCCGATGGCGGACTTGGCAGACCTGTGCATCTGGTGATGGAGTATTACAAGGTAAGGCAGCATCAGGGCCAAAAAGGCGTCGCTTAGCTGAAATCTCGCAGAGGGATCTTTGGTCAATCATGTATGAGTTGAAGGTGGAGTTGGATGTGGGCGAAGGTAGGGTTTGGATCATGCGATTTGAGGAAAAGACTGACGTAACTGTTGCAAAGTCAAATGTCTTGCACACCAGCTCCTCAAGGGGCTCGAATTCTTGCACAATTCTCGCATCATGCACAGGTCGTAGCTGGAGTCAGATACCAATTCATGGGTTTGTTTGGCTGATCTGTTGCAGAGACCTCAAACCGCAGAACTTGCTCCTGGACGGTCAAGGACTGCTCAAGATTGGTGCGTCATCGAGTTAACAACAAGGGACAGCTTTGCTGATTCTTGGTTCCAAAAGCTGATTTCGGAGCGGCACGAGAGTTTGGACACATGTATCGCCACTGCAATTTCACTTCAAACATCACGACGCTGTGGTATCAAGCCCCTGAAATGCTCCTATCCGCTACGACGTATTCCAATGCGGTCGACGTATGGTCCGCCGGCTTGGTGATTGGAGAGATGCTCCAGACAAACCCACTTGCGGCTGGAAAATCCACACTGGACCAACTCAATCTCACTCTCAGGCTCTTGGGATCTCCCACTGCTGAGGACTTGGAAGAGTTTGATGCATTGGGTTGCCCCGAATTTCTACGCTTGGGAGAATTCAAATGCCACGAAGACGATTGTGACATGGTCGAAGACCTCTTCCCGCTATCCACTTTCGAAGGAGCTGCCGAATTTTTGCGTGGAATGTTGCAGTGGGCACCAAGGAAGAGATTGAGCGTCGCCGAAGCGCTTGGAAAATGCGACGACAAAGGCAGGCCCGCAGCCTGGATTTGGTGGGCGGAAGGGCCCAAGGCGTGTAAAAGAGCGGTTCTTTCTGGGCTTGAGTCGAGGCAAAAAGTCCCCGAGCATGCACCGGAAATCAATCAGCAACTATGTCCGGAACCTCCGAAAGAACAGAATGAAGGCTGCTCGGAGGAAACGAAAAATGACCTCCAGGTCGGCCGCGAGAAGGTTCTCATGTCGCAATGCATTGCTCAGGCACAAATCCGCCGCAATGACTTCAACCAGTACACCGGAAAGCCTCCTATCATTGTCATCTTAAATATCGAGCCGTCTGTCACAAGGGATGATTTTATCAAGGTTATGAAAGAGCTCCGCGGTCCGCTTCCTTACCGTCTTGCCTACGGAAACATTAATGGAGACGATTTCAAGACCTTTGCCGTCGCCAGATTCGCAACCATTGAAGAGACGGCCATCTTCGCGCATATGATTAGCTCTTTGGAGCTGAAAGGCCGCCGTCTTATTGTTTCCCGTGCGTTTGGACTTTTGGATGCACTCAAAGTCGACCTCAACAAAATTGTTATCTTCAACGTTCCCGACATGGCTAACCGAGACGAGCTTCTTCAAGTAATGGACGCGCTGTACGTGCCACAGCCATATGCATTCAGTTGCGCCTACAAATGCATCTCAGACGACGTCTTTGGCTTTTCAAACCTTCTCCGCTGCTGTGTTGACAATAGCTTCGCCGTTGCTTGGTTCCACACTCCGGAAGATGCGGCCATCGCCATGCAAAGGCTGGACCACTTCCTGCTACTCGGCCGGAGGCTTTGCGTTGAGTTCAGTGAGGACGGAAGTTTGAAAGAATAAGAAGCCCTGATGCGCAAATCGGCGGACACACATTGACGGGTTGCAAGAAGCGTCCAACATCACGTCACCCGAGTCCGAGAGTCGCGATTGTTCGTACCACCAAACAAGACACGGCAAGGGCTGGCTGGCTGCGGTGAAACCGAGATGATGGTGGCTGAGACGACTGTACAAGTCGGGTAGGTAGTTAAGTAGATTGTACCTGACGGGCAGGCGAGGGGCGGGTAGGAAATGTTATTGGTTTCTGGGCACGAGTGTCACCCGTGATATCGCCTACGTGGGATCTGTTGCCGACCCGTGCACTCCGGGGGAGCGATAACGGGGACGCCAGTCGTTCGGGCATATCATGGCGGCGTTGTTCTGGGGGGCCTCGTTTGCGGGCATGTCAAAAGTCAGGAGAAACGGGATGCTGGACAGAGAAGGGAGGTCTCTGTTCGACAGACGGGATTGCAGTCGAAGCAGAAGAAGAAGAGCGCGTGCGAGTGTCGCGAGCTAAGGTAGACGCTGCGCTATACATCATGTAGTAAGCAAGGGCACCAAGCCAAGCGACCAGCCAAGCAGAGGTGATCGTCCCGGCACTGCAGCACTGCATCGTGCCTGCCGAATTAGGAAAGAACCGGTCTTCTTCCTGCGCCTGACCCGCTCCATGCCTCCTGAGTGCTGCGCTGTTTGTGTGCACAAAGCCCCAATCCAAATGGATGACCACCCTCCACCCCCAAACACGCTATCCGAACCCACATCAGCTCAATATATTACCTCCTTCTTCTGCCGTCCTTGCACCCTCTTTCACACTCATATTGCACCCGTCAATCCACTCGTTGAGTTGAAGAGTTGCGCGCTGGAACCTGTCTCCTTGCACCAAAGTCACTCTCGCGGTCTCCTTCCAGTGTCGTGACATTTCGCCATGCGCGCTTCGGTTCTCTTTGCAGTGCTCTCTTCCCTCGCTGGAGGCATTAATGGCCTCAAATTTGAGCTTTTCGAGTCCTTGGACGGCGTTCCCGAGAACTGGCACCAGGTCTCGTCCGCCAATGCGTCTGAAGTACTACGCTTCATGATTGCCGTCAAGCAGGTAATTGCCGTCCAGCATTTCCTCGAATTTTCAGATGCAGTGGAGCTTCCAATCCTGCCCATCGGGAGATTATGTCTTGGTACGGATCGGCATGTTGACGTTAGTGTAGCCAAACAAAGCCCTCTTCGAACAGAAGCTGCTTGACATTTCGACTCCCGGCTCCCGCAGCTATGGCAAGCATCTCAAGCGCGAGGAGATCAAGGCGCTGCTGCGCCCTGCGGCCGAATCCACCGACTCCATCCTCGAGTGGCTGCAAAAATCCGGCATCAACGAGGCAGATGTTGAAGACGATGGCGACTGGATCAACTTCAGCGCGACAGTCGCGCAAGCCGAGGCCATGATGAGCACGAAATTCAATGTTTTCCGCAGCGAAATCCGTCCGAGCATCCAGAAGATCCGCACGCTGCAGTACTCGTTGCCGGCAGAGCTCCACGACCACGTCCTCATGGTCCAGCCCACCACTCGCTTCGCCCAAGTCAAGCCGGAGAGGAGCACCGTTCTGCGGACCGAGCGTGTCCACGACACTGCTGCCGTGAGTGACGTGGAGCAGTCCTGCAGCTCTACCATTACCCCGACCTGCCTCAAGGATCTGTACAGCATTTCGGGCTTCACTCCCAGTCAGAACAGCTCCTTCCTCGGCGTCAGTGGTTTCCTCGAAGAATATGCTCGGTACAGTGACCTCATCACCTTTGAGGACAAATATGCTTCGTGGGCCAAGGGCCAGACATTTAACTTTGGTTCCATTAATGGTTCGACGCTTCCGCAAAACACGTCGGACGACAGCACCGAAGCAAACCTCGATATCCAGTACACGATTCCGTTGGTCCACCCTCTTGAAGTCACGTACTACTACACTGAAGGACGTGGCCCGCTTGTTCCCGACCTCGATCAGCCCACCACCTCCAGCAACGAGCCGTACCTGGATTACTTCCAAGCCCTGCTGAAGAAGCCCGACAACGAGCTTCCCCGCACGCTCACCACATCCTACGGTGAAGACGAGCAAAGTGTCCCAGAGTCCTTTGCGCGCTCGGTGTGCGATCTCATCGGCCAGCTGGGTGCTCGCGGAGTCTCGGTTCTCTTTTCCAGCGGCGATACTGGTGTCGGCAGCGCGTGCCAGACCAACGACGGCAAGAACACGACGCGATTCCTACCCATCTTCCCGGCTGCGTGTCCGTACGTGACTTCGGTTGGAGGAACGGTGGGCGTGGAGCCCGAGCGTGCCGTCTACTTCTCGTCGGGCGGCTTCTCCGACCTCTGGGAGCGTCCAAGCTGGCAAGATGCGGCCGTTTCCAAGTACCTTGGTATCCTCGGTAACCAGTGGACCGGTCTTTACAACAAGACTGGACGAGGTTTTCCAGACGTCGCGGCGCAGGCCGATGGATTCCGCGTCATCGACCAAGGAATCGACATCTCGGTCGGCGGCACGTCAGCCGCCTCGCCCACCTTCGCGTCCGTCGTCGCCCTGCTCAACGCTGCACGTGCCGAAAAGGGCTTGCCGGGTCTCGGCTGGCTCAACCCATGGCTCTACAGCACCGGCGTCGACGGCCTAACTGACATTGTGAACGGAGGCAGCACCGGATGCACTGGCACCGACTCGTACAGCGGCCTGAAGACTCCCTACGTCCCGTACGCGAGCTGGAACGCGACCGAAGGATGGGACCCAGTGACGGGGCTCGGCACGCCCATCTTCACCAAGTTGTTGTCGTTGGCGACCAACGAGACCAGTGCGAGCAGGTTGGCGCGCAGGTTCCGCGGCTAGGTTGTGCATTTCGTGCGATTGGTTGATAAGGGCGACTGCTGGTTTGCATTGCGTGGCGTGGTATGGCATGGTATCGGGTTGCATCGAGGTGACGTGCTTTGGCATGGTATGGCATTGTATCGGGTTGCATTGGGGTGACGTGCTTCTGGCCGTCCACTACACCTCATGGTGGTGGGAACACTGTCTTTGGGATAGGAAAAGGAGCCTCTATCAAACTCAGCTACGTAGTCGATGAATTAGATGAAGTGCTTACTCACATGCTTCTCGATGGTGAACCAAGCAACTTGATTGCCTTGACCAAGCAATGCGATTGTCCTGCCGTCTGCATGTACGAGTACAAGCCTTTAGATAATTGCGGCTCATAATAACGCAGCGCGGGCCGAATCGACGGCTCGGCACGGTGCACATGCGACGCGACCTAGCCCAACCCCGATGAAGTCAAGTCTCCTGCATGCGCACACTCGCACAGTGGTTGTGTTGGCCATACTAAACGTCTCTTATTGCGCCGTGCGGCCGCAGCGCAGCCGAGGCCGTCGGCGTGTCGATTAAGAGCAAGCAAGGTTGGCGTAAGGTTCGGCCTGGCGGGAGTGGCGTTTGCTTGGTGTTTTCTGCCAGGGTACGCTGTCCATTTGGTGTTCAGGCTCAAGGTTGGGTGCAGCAAGCAAGCAGGCCGAAACAGAGACCTGGCTGACTGCTTCAGCCGCAAGCCGAGCAGGGCACTTGGACCCGAACGCTCGTCGTCGATTCGACATGTTTGGGCACAGTCAGTGGTCTCTGCTGCGGTTGGTGACATGGGCGGATGGGCGGATGGGCGGATGGGCAGTTGGGAGGTTGGGCGGTTGATTGATTGATTCGTTCATTTAGCCTGGTGTGGTTGGGCGGTTGGTGTTCAGGTTCAAGGTCGGGCGGCTTGGCGGCTGGCGGTTGGTAGCTGGCGGCTATGGAGCAGAGCAGTCGGCAGCAGGCTGCACCACGTCCATTGCAGTCACGACGAGTCCAAGACGCCTCAAGTGTGTGTGTGTGTGTCATGGTCCAGTGTGAATCTCGAAGTCGAAGCCGGGTCCGCTCTGTCTGGTCATGGCAGCTGCGTTGCCATCGCTGCTGGCCTCGTGTTCCGTGGGTAGCCATCATGGTCACGGTGAAAACGCCCTCGTCCTCGGGAATGCAGTGCTGTCCGCTGTGCCCCGCGCCTGGTAACGGACGAGCTATCCACGCTGGAGACAGGGATACGGGGAAATCAGCACGGGTAAAAGCGACAGACTCCCTATTTGCACGGCATCGCGGGGAGGAGTGTCGTGGAAGCGAATCTGAGCTAGGAGTATATACACCATGATCAGTAACCTGTACCAAATCACGCGATGAGCTAGCTGCTGGGTTACCCCCCCTGGTAGAAAGAGTCTTGTCCACCTTGCAAATTGCGATTTCTTTATTCCCCAGCCAGATGAGTAGTATACTGGGATCCCAAGTCTTATCGTGCCAATCAATCAGGGCGTTGGCGCGCCCGTTTCATATGCTGTCTTTAAGCTATTTAGGCTGGCTCTAGTTGGATTAATTGAGGCGACAGGTCAGTCTTCAGCTGTGCGTGTAGACCGGTGGGATAGCTGTGCCAATCAATCAGGGCGTTGGCGCGCCCGTTTCATATGCTGTCTTTAAGCTATTTAGGCTGGCTCTTGTTGGATTAATTGAGGCGACAGGTCAGTCTTCAGCTGTGCGTGTAGACCGGTGGGATAGCTGATCTCTCAATACTCACAAACTTTTAGACAGACAACGAATTAGTCCAGCTGTGCGGGGAGTGGATCCAGGGTTCAAGGCACCCAAGTGCTCCAACCTAGACTGGCTCGATGCTACAATCATCTAGAGGTGAACTATGTCAAGAGCCTCACGAGGATCCTTGGTGGCACAAGAAGCTTCAAACCCCACCACTCAAAAGACCTTGTTTACAGGACTCCCCACGTGGAGGCGCTAGGTAGGGCTTGGAGTCCCTCGACGTCCCGTCGACTTCCGTTCGCCGCACGGCCAGTCCGGCCATGGCCGACCACCCTGTCAGGAACGCTTCCCCTTTCACCAGATTAACTCACGCACTCCAGGATAACGCTGGAAAAGACGAGGGCGCTTGATGAATGAGCCCTTTCGGTGATTATTATCAAGACGAGCGACAAGACTCAGTCGTCAGCTGCAAGACCATTACTGTGGGGAAGAAAGATGCGCGTTGGACGACTCCGCGCCTGCTTGGTCACAAGCTTTGACGCCAGCCCACATCCACCACGCCCAAGTACGTTGAGGCAAGGAGACCGCGCCAGACATGCGGGCACAAGAGAATGAAAGCAGCAATAACAACATACTTTTGGTTTACCCGTCCATCAGAAATTACACGTCGCTACTCGTTGCTCAAGTCCGTATCAACAACTCTAGAGAACCGCGGCTCAAACCTTCCCGTGAGAACAAAATCACTTTGCATGTCCTGACTTATGCACCGCAAGCCTCGCCAAACCCTCGCAGTCGACGCTGTCATACCTGGGCCTTGTAGCCGCTCGCTCATTGGGGTTAAAAGAAATCCAAACTCCCCGGGTTAAATCCTTTGGGCTTCCACTCTCTCTCTTCCACCCCTTCTTCGTTTCTGTCCTATTCGCATTTTGTTTGCTCTCAGTGTGCAGTCCTGGTGGTTCCTGTGTCTCGCATTTGCCGATATGCGATTTTTCATTTCCTTGTTGTTCGCGCTAACGCTCGCCACGGTGGGCGAAGCAAGACATCGGCGACATGTTGGAAAGAGATCTTTGACTAGGGTGCCGAGATCGAGAAGAGACAACCAGATGAGGCCAGAGCTCAATGCTGACACTAAGCATACCAAGAGGGCTGAGTACCTGATTCCACAAAATGAGAAGACGGCCAGTATGTTGGATGCCCCCGTCGAATCCCGAAACACCTTCCATGCGTCCCAAAGACATTGCGTAAGCTTTGGTGCTCCATGGGCGATGCTAACATTTTCGTTGAGAGTTTGCTGTCAATGGTTCTGCACTCCCTGAGGTCAACTTTGACATTGGAGAGTCCTATGCTGGTCTCTTGCCCATTTCCGAAAAAGAAGACGAATCCAAGAAGCTCTATTTTTGGTTCTTTCCCTCCTCCAACGTCAATGCCACAGACGAAATCACAATCTGGCTCAACGGAGGCCCAGGATGCTCTTCTCTTGAGGGCTTCTTTCAGGAGAATGGACCAGTTGTGTGGCAGTATGGTACGTGGTTTAACTGGAGCAACAAGAATTCCCCTGGCTCACACGACAACAGGTACCTTCGCACCCGGTAAGCGATATGCTGAAGCAACAACGACGCTCGATGCTTATTTAGATTCAAGTGAAGAACCCATGGACATGGGTCAATCTGACCAACGTGGTCTGGGTTGAGCAGCCCGTCGGCACCGGCTTTTCCCAGGGCGAGCCCACCGCGAACAGCGAGGAAGAAGCTGCGGAGCAGTTCCTGGGTTTCTTCAAGAACTTTGTCGACACGTTTGACCTGCACAACAGGAAGATTTACATCACCGGTGAATCATTCGCCGGCTACTACGTGTCGTACATTGCCGACGCCATGCTAAACAAGAGCGACAAGACGTACTACAACCTCAACTCAGTCTTGCTCTATGACCCGTTGATCAACACGGACGCGGTGGCGATTCAGGTGCCCGCGCTTGCCTTTGTCGACCACTGGTCAGGCCTGTTCAACCTCAACGACACCTACCTGGCGTATCTGCGCAGCCGTGCCGACTCCTGCGGCTACACGTCGTACCTCAACGACAACCTTGTCTACCCGCCCACCGGCAAGTTGCCGCCACCCCCCGACGCCTTGGCCCTCAATTGCGACCTGTGGGACAAAATCCTCGACGCCACGTCGCTGATAAACCCCTGCTTCGACCAGTTCCAAATCACCGCCACGTGCCCGCTCCTCTGGGACGTGCTGGGACAACCCGGTGGCTACTTTTACACTCCCGAAGGCGCGAGCAACTACTTCAACCGTACTGACGTGCAGGCGGTCATCAACGCGCCGGAAGAGCAATGGTCCGACTGCAACGGCGGCGTTCTCGATAACGATAGCTCGGCGCCACCATCGTGGGAGGTGATACCGCGAGTGCTCGAGCGCACCGAGCGCTTCATCGTCGTACATGCCCAGCTCGACTTCAACCTCCTGTCCAACGGCACGCTGCTCACGATCCAGAACATGACGTGGAACGGGGCGCAGGGCTTCAGCAAGAAGCCGGCCGATCCTTTCTATGTTCCGTACCACGCCCAGGGGCCGGCGAGCGCGCTTGCGGGATCCGGCATCATGGGCACCACGCGCACGGAGCGAGGACTCACGTATGTGGAGGTTGCCCTCAGTGGCCATATGGGCCCGCAATACCAGCCAAGTGCCTCGTACCGCCATGTCGAGTTCTTGCTCGGCCGCATCAGCAGCTTGAGCGAGGTCAGTGATTTTACGACCCAGATCGACGGCGGCTTTGGAAACGTGCCCGTGGATGCGTCGGGGTTCGTGTCACGGAGGGACATGGGCGTCGAGTGGAATATGTGATGGAGCGTGGGAAGCTGCTTGCGAGGGTTTTGACGGGCCGTCGTTGATCTGGACGCCAGCGTTTCTAGAAAGGTCTGAACCAGGATTGCATTTCGCATGCGGGGTCGGGGATTGAATTAAAACGTTATCGGCGCTTCAAAAAGAGGTTTTACGGAATGCCATGGATCTCTAAGAGTCCCTGTCCTTTCTCGTTCATAGACAGGCAACAAGATACAAGTGTCGCACAATAAACTCGTCAGCCACTGAGCACTGCCGGAGAAGTCAGGTTTCAATTGTGCCGAATGCTAGTGTCCTTTGACGCCGTCCTCAAAACAAGAGTAGGATAGGCAGAGGGACATGCAACAAGAGTGATTTGAGCAGCGAGCAGGCGGCTCCTTCGTCAACTACAGCTTGCCCAATACTTTGTGTGTCAGTCCTACCAATTGATTTTTTTCATCCGCATTTATCGCCTTCTAACAAGGGTATCAATCAATCAAACGTAATCTTGGTTCCTTGGCCCTCGACAATAGCTGCAGACGCCCTGGGCGCACTTGCCAACGCAGCTCCCGGCTTGATATTCCTGGCATCCAGCTTCCTCGGTGCTCTTCTCAGGGGTCTCCTCTCTTTCGTCTCTTCAGCATCGCCACCGCTGCTTTGCTTGCCTTCCTTGCCATATCGCTTCTTGTAGCGCGTTTGTTTGTCCTCTGCGAATTCAACGCGAAGGTCGCGCCCGGCGAGACGGTTGACGAACCACTTGCGCATCTTTTTGGGTTTTTTTGCCTTCTTCTCGGCCGCCCCTTCGTCGCCATCTTGTGCCGCATCCGCATCCTTTATCTCTTCTTCGCTATCGTCGTCATCGACGCCGATGGGAACTCGGACGTAGCCAGTAACGGCCGCCGCAGCGGCGTCAATCGTCTCAAAGGTGACCCAACCGTATCCCTTGCACTTGCCACTGTCCTGGAAAGTCGCCAAAAACACGTCGGCCACCTCGCCGCACTTGGAGTAGTGCTGCGTCAGGTCCTCGCGCGTCACGTCAAACGTCAAGTTTCCCACAAAGATGCGCTTGCTGGGCTCCTTGCCGCCGCCGGCCTGCACGGCCTGTGTTTTACTCATGCCGGGGCCCTTTGGCACACCGTCCTCGCCGGTGCTCTCCGCCTCTTGCTTCGGCCGTCCCTCGAAGCTGTTGGCATTCTTGATCAACACGCGGCGGCCGCCCATGAGCGTCTCAGATACGCCAATGACAGCCTGTAGCGCCGGTGCGCCGTCAAAGTCGACGTACGCGAAGCCCTTGTTGTGCGGCTTGATTGCCATTCTGGCGACAGCGGCCTTTTCCGGCGCTGGCATGTTGACGCGCGTGATTTGTGAGTCGGCGATGCCGGCGTGCTTGACGAGGAACTCGCGCAGCGTCTCGCGCGTGGCCGTCCACGGCAGGTTGCCGATCCAGATGCCATGCTCCGAGTTTTCCTTCTTCTCCTTCTTGTCCTTGTTTTCATTCTTGTGCTTTTTCAGAGCCGCATCGCCATCTGCCTGGCCGGTTTCCTGCTCTCGTTCGTCTTCGAAATCTGAGTCTCGCGGGCTCGCGGACTTGGGCGGCCCGGTGAACTTGGTCTTTGGGTCGAGTTTCCCCTTCTTAGCCAGCCGTTGCTCGCGCTTGGAGAGGGGCTCCGGGGCGGTAATGTCAACTTCTAGCTCCTCGCCTTCGTCAGGGAGGTTGGAGCGCTTGCGCTTGCGTTTCGCTTTGGCGTCGTCTTTGGATTCGGCGGCTTCGGCTTCGGCGAGGGCCTTGCGGAGGGCCTTTTTCTTTTCGCGGCTTTCTTGCCTTGCAGAATCTTCCGCAGAGGTGGCAGCCATGGTGGAGGAAAGAGCAAGTGAAAGCAAGTAGGTGAGAAGCGTGGAATGGATCTATACGCAAATAGGAATATTGGTGATCGACGTCAGCGGGCAAGGTCCAAATTTTTGAAATTCACGTCTGCCCCGACATTCTGCCGGACGCGTTCCTTAAACATCTCTACATCGACCGACGCGACAATTCCATTCAAACCACAGCGCTGCCTCTCCCACGCTGCGTACCCCTCTCCCAGGCTGTCTTCCCTTCGCGAAAGTCGACACGACCCAGATTCTTCCGCTGCGCTGGCCCCAACGCTCGATAATCGGCCTCCCGCGCCCCGCGCATCCACACGCCCCAGGATGAATCCCGACGGCGAAGGCGATTCCCGCACGGCAACCGTCGGACGCAAGCGCCAACGCGGCCTGGAAGAGCAATATGGGTCAACGCCTACCGATAAGAGGATCCGGACAGAGAACGAAGACGAAGGCGAAATTGACAGCAGCCAATATTCGCCCTCGCCCGAAGTGCATCTGGATTGGGATCCCTCGCGTGAAGCCGACCAGCCTGCGACGACGAGGCGTGAGCCGTCGGAGTCAGGTGAGGCTTCCATTTCGCAGTCGCCGCGGCCGGTAGAGGAGTTTCCCCACATGTCTGATGCGCCTATGGCAGGCGCAAATGGTGAGAGAGCAGGCTATGCTGCTGGTTTGGACGGCGCCAGCGATAATCCGCCCGGAACTGAGGCAGCGCAAGCCTCAAAGGATACTGGGAAAATCCTGAAGACTAGGATGAATCTCCCGGTTCCATTGACTCGGGATGAAGCCAGACCAATCGACCAGTTTGAGCAAAAGAGAGCCGAGCAGATCCTGAGAACACCAATGCCTTCTGTACAGGAGATTCAAGACAATATGGCCGGTGCTATCATTCAGATACCTTTGAAGTCCAGGAAGACAAAGCATGTCGTTTCCAAGACAACTTCTCAGGTATCTTTTCTCAAATGGATTGGCAGAGTCGCCCCTGCGGGTTTGCTTGGTGTCTACTTCCAAAAGAACCACGACACCGACACCCCCAACAACCCCAACAGGTTTGCTTTCAAAGCCTTGGTTGTTTACCGCAACGTGACGTACCTCTCCTATTTCAGAAAGGCTGTTCTCGTAAACGAAACAAAAAAGAAGAACAAGACCCCATTTACCTGGGACGGCACTGATCATACCCCGGTGATGGCCATCGCCAAATCACTCGTCGTGGATGAGTTTGGAAGTAACCCAGAAGGACACTTGCCCCACTTGACCTTTCCATTTGGAGCAGCCTTGGGATGGGCGTCCAAATACCTTGTTCAAGCGGGGGCCATGTCCTTGAAGGACCAGGATGAATACCAAAGCGGAGCAGTCTTACGTCCCGACCAAATCGACAACGAGCACGGCAAATACGGATACGGGTATTTTGGCGAGCTTGCCGAGGTGAATGGCAAACCTCTCCAGGTCTGGGCCCTCTTCGATCTCAGTAAAGGAGCTGCGTTGTTGCGATCTGCTGCTAATGAGGCCGACGGCAACCACTCTTCCGCTGAGGCTGCAGGCGTTGGAACATCAAAGGCCAAAACCCAAGTATTAGCCTCTGCTTCGGCAACGGGTCCTGTCTCTGCAAACAGCACTACGGCAAGCACTCGTCGGACTTCCTGTGCCACCACTTCTGAAGCACCTGTGAGCACGGTGCAAACTCCTCAGGCGTCCGCAGCGGAAGGATTGACCGTTCTGGCCCATGTGTCCCAAGAGGAGCAGGAACTACAAGTCCGGTATTTTGGCGCAACGGATCCAAACGATCCAGTCCATTGCTTGACTTGCGGTCAGCTGGGCCACATGGCAGACGTCTGCCCCAGCAGAACCTGCGAAATTTGCCAAGCAGTCGACCTTCACTTCTCAAGCAACTGTCCGACAAAGGCCAAGTGCAAAAAGTGCCGCGAGCGAGGCCACAAGACGGAGGACTGCACAGCAAAACTCTTCCGGTCGAAGCTCGAGGGCACCGTGTGCGATTTATGCCAGTCGAAGGACCATTTTGATGATGAGTGCACGTGGATATGGCGGACGTTTGACCCACGCCAACTTCCTCACATCAACAAGGTCGAGAGGCTCAGCGTCGGCTGCTACTTTTGCGGCTCCAATGCCCACTGGGGCAACGACTGCCCCATGCAGCGGAAAAGCACGAAGAACCTGTTTGACGTCTTTTCCGCGAAAGAAGCAAACCGGTACCTCATGGACCCGTTGGCGCGTCCCACCAACGGCACTTCCAACGGCACCTCCAACGGCGGCATCTCCATCAAGGGCTCTGCACAGAACAATCCGATCGATCTGGACGACGATGCCGAGGATGACCACATGGCAAACTTCTACCGCAACAGCGTGCGGCCAACGCGCGGCGGTGGGGGTCACGCGCGCGGCAGCATTCGCATCAACGCCGACGGCAACCAGCGCAACAACAACAACAGCAACAACCATCAGCGTCGCTCACGGTCGCCACCGGGCACGGCCCACCGTGGCGGCAACCAAATCCAACACATCAACAGTGGATACCACTCGCTCCCGCCCAATCCCTACGGCCCGCCCCTGTCTGCCTCGCGCGGCGGCGGCGGCGGCGGAGGAGGGGGAGGAG